>JBBPBQ010000004.1:48175857-48187040 GCA_037974755.1 Cicer yamashitae
AAAGATTTTCACTTTTAGTTTTCAAGACAACTTTAATTATTTTTTTCTAATTGTACCATTTAATTAATATCATTTACACCATTTCTAAATTATCATTTTTCACTTTACATTTATTGTAATGAGAATACACCAATAAATTATAATGATAAATTAATAAAATTATCATTATTTTTTTTATTAATTATATTTTTTAATTTGTATGAAATGATTAAATGGGACAAATATTGTGAGATGAGAAAAAGTAATATTTAATAGCAATGAGTAAACATATCAATCTTCTTATAAATGAAATTTAATATACATTTATTAAATATAAAGTTCTGTATTGTTGTTAATTCTGTTTTTTTATATTTATTATTTAACCAAATTAAAAAAATTTGGAATTTTTTTTTTTTGTCAACTGAATATTTATAACTAAAATTTTGTAGAGTAAGCTTAGCTTGGGTTTGGGCCGTTTGGTTCCAAATTACAATGTCAGTTACAAGTCACAAAAAATTGAATTTTGCACCACTTTAATTAGATTTGTACTTCTAGATTTACAATTTTATTACATGAACTTCTCAAGAAGTATAACAAAAATTCAGACAATTCACACATTTCCATCATTCCAAAATTTTCGAAAAATGATTTTTTCTTTGAAATTCTTGAAGTGAAAAATTCATTTTTTTCGTATTCTTCGATGGTTATTTTGTGAACCCAAAAATTTAAAAATGAATTTTTTGATAATTATTTACTACCCATAAAATTCATTTTCTGAAATTTTCACTACACAAAATAACTATAAAAAAATTCGAAAAATGAATTTTCTAGTTAAAAAAACTACCAAAAAATTCAAACATTTGAGCTAATATCATTGTTGAGTTAAGTTAGTAGTTTCATCAGGTTCAACGAGACAATCCATGATTTCATCAATGCTTCTGGGGTGATTCACACTTTTTAAAATATGATGGGTAGATCTAGCCAACATTTAGTCTAACTCGATCAGTCATTTGGTTTCATAACGATGGAAGATAGTGATCATTGTTTGGACATCATCATCGTCTTGAAGATGAAAATTTGTGTACTAAAGACATCCATCAAAATCGATTGTCGAACAAAAATATTCCATTTTATCCACCCTCTTAGAGTCACCAAATGTAAGGAGATTGTTGAGTTTACTCATTAAATCTTGGAGAGTGATACTATCAAATACCCTAAACTCTCTTGATTGCCGGTCGTTTAAGTAAACAAAAGCTAGATTAGATAACAAATTGATATGAAACAAAAGTTAAAATGAATTTTGTTCAAGAAAATATTTAAGGACGTATCAGAGCAATCAAGACCACACATAAGTATCGGTGCAATCAGGACCACACAAAACTGTCAGTGCGATCACGACCATACAAAAGTATTGGTGAGAATATCAATCATATGCCAAAGGCATTCAATTTGATGTTTGTTCTAAACAATGAGCCACAATGTTGTAGACATCTCACATAAGCTATAGCCCATGATGTAGACTCATCACTGTGGTGGTCCTTCCAAGCCCATACAAGTGTAGGCAGTGGACATCCTGACTTCAATTTAACCTTAATCCAATGACTTTCATTAACAAAACCAATGCTGATAATACGATCACGTGATAGGTCTCTATGGTGTGCACCCCTCAATGGAAAAAAGTCAAAGAAAAAGTTTTTTCCAATGTGACAAGTTGGAAATTATATTTTGTTGCTATCGCGTAACCTATATCTGAAATGTTCATCCACTTCTCCTTGGGTTGGTTTCCGAAATCGGTTACAAGCAAAGAGTCAATCACTTCTTGCAAGCGTTCCTCGAATAATTCAACATATAGATCAAGTTTCGACTTAATCTCCATGTACAATTGTCGACACACAATGCTCTAGTATTCTTCAACATCACAAATTAAAGCAACAATATCACAATTTTCCACAATTTCCATTTGTCTTAACATTAACTATGTTTTCAATATATGGATGAATTAATGGATGAAATTCATCCATATATTTTCTAACTTCACTCATCATAGGTTTTTTGAAGGTTTGGTCGAAAGCTTGTGTGGATGCTTGTTAAGGGGCTTGTTAGGATGTTTGCTGAGAGGCTTGTTTAGATGCTTGTTGGGAGACTTATTTGGGTTCTTATTGAGAGACCTTGAGCAATTGCATTATCAAAATAAAATGTATCCACATGCTCAAAAAATGAAGGGTCGCGATATACATCAAATCCCTTCAGCTTCTTACCTTTCTTCCTGTTCACACCACCAATTGTTTTGATTTTATCTTGCGGCGCACACATTGATGTTGCCTGTGAATATGTTATTGCACGCAACTTGCTCTTCAATGCCCTCATTCTAGCAACATTAACTATTTTCTATTTTTTAACTTTTCTTCCTCTGGACTGCTATTCATCGTTAATTTCTTTCAATGTATATGAATTGCATCCAATTGAATTGGATCACCTTCCACCTTGTACCGTGCCAACTCACATGCACAAAGTAATTCATAAGAGTTTCTAAGTATACAACGACATGTGGTTTTGTCATTACGACATAGCTGACTCTTTTGTATTCATTAACAATATGAGCTAGAGTTTTCCTTGATAAAACCCAAGTCAAATTCTTATGGAATTGATTATTGGGTATATGTTCTTTGCGACCTTTACTTGTCTCAAATGATCTTTTTATCTTCATAGTTTGTGACATCAACATTTCATTCATACCATCCTATGCCTTACAAAAATTACATTTACTGTGTTCCAAAAACCTCTTCAATGACCAATGGGTAGACTTAACCCTAATATTTAAACATAAAAATGACAAATTATTTTTCAATAAAAAAATATATAAAACATGTATTAATATAACAAAAGAATACAAAATTTTAATGACATAGCTATTGGTCGTAGTATTTCCTATATACAAACACTTGATTGGTACATGCTTCAACAAAGCTTTCCTTGTGAGGAGTCAACCATGTCTTTGTAACATAGTAAAAAAAATTATATTATCAACACATATTTGCTTAAACCTTTGCAAAAGCTGCTCGTACTTCTCTTCATAACAATAAAAAGGCTAATTGTTTTTAAAGAAGTATTCCTTTTATAAAAGGCTAATGAGGTGTAGTTTTTTTTTTTTAATCATCTGATTGTTAGGAAAATGAGACCATAGTAATTCAGAATTCGGCCAAAAAATAAGTAAAGTGGCCAAAAATTATTCTAATCAAGAGGTGTAGTATACAACACCTTAAAATATATTATTAAAAAAATGAAAAATCTCGAGTGAATTATACCAAAATCCAAAAAAACAAATGAGAAAAACAAAAAACAATTATTGTATTAAAATTTTTATCTTGAAAACTTAATGTGATAAACTCACGGTGAAGAGAAAGAAAAAAAATGAAGCTTGTTCAATATAATTAATATATATTATTTTAAAAAAATAATAAATTTTATTATAATTAACTGGTTACGGTATGTTGGATACAAATACATTATTCTCTTTAATTTGAGATTGTGAGCATTGTTTTCGGCTCGTAATGTGTATGCAGCTGAATCGCTGTGATTATTAGTTGGTGTTCTGCTTCCTAATCTAAAAATATATTAGTCTTTTAATTTAATCTACTTTCTATTTCTGAGGTTTATTGTGTGTATAATTTTTTACATAACCAAGATACAAATACAATAAATTTTGAATATAATTTTTCTAATTTGTAGTTCCGGGCAGACAGAAAGCAATTTTGGGAAAATTCTCTTAAAAAAGTGAAAGTGAAGTTTGAGGGACTAAAATAATCCAGTTTTGAAGTCACATAGTTATCTCCTACTTGTGTTTCTATTTATTGTGCTTTTGGTCTTTGCCAACATCAACACATATAGAGGGGTGATAATAGGTGAGTTCAATCATAAAGGATAAGAATAAGTCAGATCAACGACAAGAATTTATAATCTAATCTGTGTCGAGTTTAAGTCAATGATTTTTAATCGGACAAAACTAAAACTATTTAAAAAGTCTTTTTAACTAAAAGAAAATTACGTTACATATATTGCCGAAAAATAATTAAGCATACTTAATTAAATATAAAGAATATTTTTATAATATTAAATATTATAGTTTGCGTAAAATCATTAATTTACTAATCTTTTTCTGTAACTTAACTTAATGATCACCTGCATTTTTTTTAAGTTAAAGAAAGATTCATTAAAAAAAAAACAAAAAATTGAAGGACATAAATTTAACCTACATTAGTTTTTACATATTTATAAAATAGAATTTTAATACGATTTCATATAAAGTTAAATCATCTAAAATATCATGTTAGATGTAAAAATATACCTTAATCTCTTTAATCTATTAATTTGTTATTCTATTTATAAAATCTTACACCATTCACCACTTGAATGACGTAGATTTTTAGTTAACTAAGACTTTAAGACAATTCTTTATATCTTGTTAGGATTTCAAAAGTCCTAACTAGACTTTAAAAATTGACCAATAATCAATAATAAACTCATAACTAACATCTTCAAAGCTTCCTTATAATGTCTAGTCCAACGACTGATAAAATTTAAACAAGATATTATATAAAATTAAATTTTCTAAAAATTTATGTTAGATTTTAAAATAAAATTTAATTTTATTAACATATTAATTTATTAGTTTAATTACGAAAACTTATACACACTCATCAATTAAGTACAGTAAGCTTTTGTAAACAATTTAAAAAAATAGTAAAGTGAAAATAATCCGACCTTTTTATATAACCAAAGAAAAAGTAGAAGTCAGTCAATTGAGGTCCACGACAAATACTAACAGAAAACTAATTAAGAGGATTTAAAATAATTTTCATTATTCTGTAGACTAACTATTCTATCTAATATTACATATTACTTTCATGGACTAATTATATGCATGTTCCATAACAAACAAAACTCGAGTTCTTCCTTGAAAAAAATACTCTATTTATTCAGAAGAAGAAAAAAACTATAATATTCTATCTAAAATTAAATATAAATAAAATTAATTCATACATTTGTTGGAATGAAACATAATAAAAAATTAACAAGTCTTTTTTTTTTATAGATAAAATAATATAATTATTACTAAAAATTCACACAACTGAAAAATATTGATTTAAATTTGAAACATAATGTTCGATCTAAAAAGAGACACTTTTCTTTTATTTAATAATCATATTTTTAAATTATTTTTTATTTAATATAAATTTTAATGTTTTTATTGACTGAATTTATTAGTCATTAGAGATAATGTAGACACTAAATTTAATTTTTTATATAGATTGTATAAATTAAATGTCATCAATAATTTAGTATAATCTTACATGTAATTGAGTCACGAAGAGAATATGAATCTTAGACATTCAGCGCATAAACTCGTCATAAATTCTTTGTAAAAAAAATAACTCATCATCCATTCATCTATTTAATTACGAGATAGCAATGAGAGTATATACTAGGGTGGGGAATGCAAAATAAAACAATTAAATATTAGTAAATGTACATCAATTTTATTTATTAATTTATCTTCTGCGGATAATGTTGGAGAATGCCTTAGTGATTTTATGCTTTGTCACAAGAATATATGCACAAAAAGACAAAAACAAGAGTACTCAAATGAGTGTGTCTGCAGGTTCAGCACGTGTCTCACTCATTTTTATTTTTGGAAAATTATCATGAACCATAAAAGAATAATAATAATTAATAATATCAGAAACTGTTCCCGCATCGTACATCAATTATAGACACTAATTTTGTCGTATGTAATATGCTCCAAAGACTCAGGATCCTCTTCATATTGTGACACATTGAATCTTCTGTATCTGGATATCTACTCTTGTTTGGTTTGTTTTCAGTATATAAGAGAATGAATGAGACTTTTTGAAAATAGGGATATTTTATATCAATTATTATGAATATTCAATATTTCAGCAAATCTTTTTATTTTTGATATAGACCTTGGTGAAACTATTAAAATAAATATGCATATGAGTTGCTGTTGCAATATCACCTCCATATGCCTAACTAATAACTTTTAAATTTTCATCCAAAACTTACAAAATCTTTTGAGACAATGAGATAAACACTCACACAACTAAGATCTATTGATTAGTTAATTAATTTGTTTATAAGAGAGAAAAATTGGTAATGATAAACATTAAAAAAATATCTTTATATATTTTTTAATATTTTTTTCGGTATTTTAACTCTTATCAATAAACTACATTTTACAATTTATTGTATTTTCACAAATACTCGAGAGCCACACTAGCTCTAAATATTTTTTAATCAATAAGTCATATGATTTTTGAATGGTATTATTGTTCAGAAAAAATCTAAGTCTACGCCTAGTCAAAACATATTTTACATATTAAAGTCGAACCAAATTTGATGGTTATCTGCGAGTGCAATCTGTATTGACATATCTATTAGAGGTAAAAAAATAAGTATAATATTTTTTTCAAAAGAAAAATATAGAATAAAGATTAAACCGTTATTAATTAATAAAAACATGAAAATTTAATTGATACTAAAAATAAAGAAGTAATAATTTATAATATTATATAAATTTTTACAATGAAGTGAGTAAAAATAATATATAATATTTTTACTTAAAAGATATTTAATTCTTTAATTTAAAACAAAGAAAGATAAGGTATGTAAAAGTGTAAGAGATAAATATAATAAAATCGTGATAAATAAAAATAGAAAAAATGTGGTAGGAGCAACATCTATTTTTTATTATAAAATTAAAATATTTAAAACTATATTAAACTAAAAAGATAAATTTCTTATTAATTAAAAAGGGAAAAATAATTGTGGGGGCAAGACCCCATTACCATGTGAATGGATCCACCCTCAGTTCAACCCATTATGTATTGTACTAGAATTTAAAGACACTATTTGTTGGGAGCAAATGTAAGAGTGTAAGTTAGAAAAAAAATGTTATAAATTACATAGTATATATTTAGTTGTTCACACTATTCCTCGAACTTGTGTTTTATATGACATACATAAAAATATCAATAATGAATAAATTATTTTATAGATGAGATAATATAATTATCACAAAAAATTTACATACAATTACGAAGTTTTGGTTTCTAATTTGAAACATGATGTTCAATATAACAATTTCAACAGTTCGTCAGTTGAGCTACGACTTAAGGATAAATCTCTTTTATTTTTTAGACAGTCTAAAAATATATATTTAGTTCTTTAAGTTTAACTCAATTTTCATTTAGATCTTTTAAATTATATTTTTTTCTCATTCAGTCTTTTAAGTTACATTCATTTACGCCATTAGCCTTTAAGAATTATTAAATTATGCAGGCAGTCTTTTAAGTTTGAAATTTTCTCGAATTACTATCATGAAATGTTAAGATTTAATCGAAATATCGCAATAAGTTAACTGTTCAAGCTATTTTCCATGTGAAGAAGTTAAAGACATTGCTTATTTGGATAGACATTTATTACTTTGTTTTTAAGACTATATGTATGTTTAAATTGTTGTTGAGAAAATCAAGAAATATATACCATTTATAAGATTTTATGAATGTTTTATCAAGGATTAGTATGAGTAACATATTGTTGCAGCATTTGATAGAATTTTAAAGGATCAAAATTTTTTAATTGAACTAATTATTGTTGAAATTGAGGTAAATGACTAATGATGTAAACAAAATGTACCTTAAAGAACCAAATAAAGATAAAATAAACTTAAAGTACCAAAATGAGAATTGAATTAAACTTAAAGGACGTGGTTACCTTATTGGATCTGAGTCCACATTGATGTTAAGTTAAGGTTTAGGCCAAACACAATAGTGAGGGGTTTGTATAGCTGCCAACAACAACCAATTTTAGATTTAATGAGTCCAATCCATATTATTGTTCAATTTTTGTTTGATGTGGTCCTCTCTTTGCTCCTGTTCATCTCTTCAAAAATGATGATGGGATCTTAGGGGAATCATTTACATAGCCATAACAATTTGGGGTTTTGTTATAATCTTAAAAATTGGACTTCTAGCAAAAAGAAGTATTAAAAATTAAAAAACATTAAAATTATGTAGAAAAATGTAACTTTTGGAAATCGATCTCAAGACCGTGTACATGAAATCATTGCATTCTACCACTGAACTATTGTAAAACATCTAATAACTTTATAATTTGTAAACGTTCACTATATATAACTATTGTTAAGTTTGTTAAACTTTCTGTTTTAGTAGTTGTTAATCCTATGGTATAGATATAATTTTGCCTATATATACCACACACTAAGCGCGCATGATGATGCATTATATCATATCATCGGTTCCAAAATCTCATATGTCAAAACAAATAAACTTGAACCATGAATTGACATGGAAGTGTAAAATAATTTTATTCTGAATGTACATCATTTAAATATTTTTTAGTACAATGTAAAATAATTTTGTAGATATATTTTATTAATTAAATTTCACTAAATAGATATTTGTTTGTATATTTTCATTCATTTAAATTAATAGAATATATTGATTCAAAACAACAAAAATAAAAATTTGTTAAAACTGAAAAATATGAATATGCGAGCAAGCTCACAATAACAAAATCAATAGCATAAGACGATAATATTCCCACAAATTTGGAAATTTTAAAGTAAATAATCAGAATACTCATATCTCAATATGAGTAATGTTGATGACATTAAAGTCATTGATTGAATCTTTTTGTAATAGATCAAAGTTAATATCTCAATCTGAACAAAATAAACACCACAATAAGACGGAAAAATCAAACAAAAAATTACTCTGCACTTAGACAACAAAATAATAAAAATAAAAACACAAGAAAAAATATATCTATATGAAAATCACTTATTTAGATGTAAAAAAATAAAATAAAAATGTTAGAGAATGATGTTTACGGATCAAAATATGGTCTAAAATCACTCATCTTATTTGATGAATAAGAAATAGAGGTAGAGAGAAAAAGGATGTTGCAACGAAGTTAAGAGATAATATTATGATTTATTGTTATAAATGGTGTGATGATGCGACTGAACATCTTTCTAAAACTATAACTTTAACCGCATACATTTTTTTTGTGGTTGAAAATTTAGATTAAAGGAGGCACACGAGTTCATGTAACGTAACAATCACAAATTTCTATTTTGGTTAAATAATTTCTATCTTTAAATTTTTTAAAGTATTCATTATCCTTCATTCTTTAGGAAGATAGAATTGAGAAATTTATAATTTTTAACTATAAATTAAGTAAATTATTTTTCCTTTAAAAAAAGAAAATTAACTTTCACTTTATTCCTTAATGAGTGACTCATTATTGATTAAGAAAAATAATATTATTTTTATAAAATTATCCTTATCATGTATTAGTATAATTACAATTACCATAAATACAAATAAAAGATATTGACTTAAATGATTGTAATTTGTCAACTATATAAATTAAAAATTCCAAAAAAAAACTATGTAAATTTTTTTGGTTGAAAGACAACTAATCTTTTATTATTTCATCAATTAAAATTTATTATCGTATTTAATTTGTAAAGTACCGAATTTAAGTATATATATAATAATATGCTACAAAGTAATGTCTCCCTAATTCTTAATACAACAGATTAATTCGATAAAAGATTTATTTCTACATTTATGCATGGTTTATTTATTTAAAACTCGTACAACTTGCTTGCAAATTAAGCTAAACTTCATATTTATCTAAAACATTGAATTTCTCTTGAGGGAAGCAAAAGACTCAAGTGTAGTTACTGTAATACTAGTAGATATATCCTTTAGCCAATGTAAGTCTAACTTCTTTCATAAGAAACAGTGATCACATTGAATGTTACTCCTATAAAGCTGAACTAATCAAATACATGTCTTCCATTGTAATAATGACAACCACGATCAATGCTAAATTAGACCGCAGCAGCTCTAGGATCAAATACAAATATAAATAAAAATATAATTAAAAGAAATTTATGTATTCAGTATAACTTTTGAATTAAATATATTTAATTTTATTGATCTATTTATATTTATATTTAGGATTAGAGAAAATACATAAGTGATCCATATTTTTTTTTAAAAAATAAGTGGGTAGGAAGTGTCAAATTTACACCTTTAACATTATTTTTTGTAAAAGATAATCAAACTGTTGAATCATCCTATCTTTATATATATTGATTTTGTGTTGCTATGGGTGGAAAATAATGTATTTTTAATTACATGATTGTTAAGGAAGAGTAAAGAGAGAAAATCACAATGTGAAGAATAAAATTAAAAAACTACTAAGTAATTTTCCTTTTCTTTTTGACTCAAGTAATTTTCGTTTTTTAAAATTAGAAAATCTAAAGTTTAATTGAAATAACATAAAATTGGGATATTTCTTCATATATTCGTGATCTAGTAACTTTGCTAAACACCTTTAGTAGTAATCTTTTATGGTGCCAACTTCATTACAACCTTTTGTTTCATTAACTCTTATACGGATTACAATAATAATTGAACGCGTAGAGTTTTTTTATGAGAAAGAACGCGTAGAGTTTTATTACACGTTACTTTTTCAACTTTTCTTTCTTTTGTAAAAATAACAAAATAAAGGTTACTTATACTTGAGGAAGCAGATTGGTCATTCCCGCAAGAGAATAAAGAGACCGCAGGAAATTATAAAAACAATTTTACACTCTAATTTTAATTCCCCGTGATATCATATAATTAGATAATAATTACTAATTTAAAAATTATACAATATAATAAAATAAAATAAATAATAAAAATTAAAATATAGTATAAAATTATTTTATAATGTTAATACATTACTTTTATACCCTTCTCGGAATATGTGTATAGTTTTTTTAACAAAAGAAATATACTACTTCCCTCCGTAATTTATTCTCTTCTCTTCATTGTTCAAAATAAATGTTTTATTTGTCATTTTTTTTATATTAAATTATTTGTCATTTTATAATGTTAATATAACACTAATTACTTTTTTCTATTAATATATTATTTTTTATTGTATCTCAACTCATCAAAATTTTCTGCTAACTGCAATTAATAAGAGTATTTAAGTAAAAGAAACTCATTTTATAATTGAAATCAACACAATTAATCATTTTCTTAAGAATCATGTACAACACAATAAGACATTTTAAATGAGACTAATTATATGTTGTC
>JBBPBQ010000004.1:48207223-48233905 GCA_037974755.1 Cicer yamashitae
ATTAAAAAATAGGAAGAAAAAAAAAAGCACAATATTGGACTTAGCCTTTAATTTTTTTCAAAAATATTTTTTTAAAAATTAACTAGCTTCATTAAGAGGAACTAATTAAAGATGATAACGGAGCTAAAAAAACTAAATATTTCATTTTATATTTAACAATATTTTTACTAAATTTTATTTTTATTGTTAAACTCCAAAATAAGGGGGAAAGTCAATTTATTCCGTTTTCCCATGAATATATTCCAAATTAAAATAAATAATAATTCAGTTTGACTTCCAAATATACGGGCAAAGAAAATGTGCTTCTCTCTTATTATATATTTTCCAAATAATACGAAATTCAATTTCATTCCTTTTATTCCTTTTAACTGTTATTAAAAAATTCCATTCTCCATTGAAAAAAAAATATTAATAAAAATGAAATTTTTTCAACAAAAAACCAAACCATAAGATATTCAAAATGGTCAATAGCACATTAAGGAAACGATGATATATTATAAACTTTATATAATTTTCCAAAATTGTATCAATGCGATGATTTTGTTGACTAATATAATAAAGATAAGTTATTTATTTTGACAAAGAGGAGAAGTTTATGAAAATCGGGAAATCTCTAGTATTTATTTATCGTGTTATATTTAAAAATTAATATTTTTTGGTATTAATAAATTAAATTATCAATAATTAAATGATATATCATTTATAAATGAGTTTGACCATATTTAGATTTAACACTAGTAAATTTTTAAGTTATCTTTTGTTCTATTTTGAAATGATGTTTTTTATTTAATTACAACAATCAAAATTGAATAGATAAATGTACTACAACTCTTAATTTAATCAATTTTAATAGATATTATAATAATACGTACATAGACAAATGAAAAAAAAAATTATTGATCAAAATATTCATATTTAGTATCGATATACATTCTCTTTTTTTAGTAGAGTAGAACTTCATTTATAAGTAGGGGTGTACATGGGTGCGGGTCGACCTGCTAACCTGATCACTCAACTCAACTCAACCCGATGAAACCCGCTTATATTTGGTTTGGGTAATGGGTTTTAGCTTCTTGAAGTGTTTTGAGGTAGTTGTTAAGTGTTTGTACTTGAAGTTGACATTGCTTAAAATTTATGAATTTTCATATTTTATTGATTTACTGTTGTTGAATTTATTTATTTATTTGAAGATTGTTGGATTTATTTTTGTGTGAGAGAGGTTGATGATTTTTTAAAGAATTGAATGATGTAATTGAAATTTTATAGTTTTTGAGACATTCAAGTATTAAATATATTTTTATTCAATATATTTTTCCGTAAAATAAAAAACAGGATATTATTTATGTATAATCCGTCAACCCAACCCAACCTGTTCTTGATCGGGTCGGTTCGGTTTGGGTTAAATGAAAAAAATACGGGTTTAGAACTTAACCCAACTCAAAGATAATCGATTGGGTCGCGTATCGAGTTTTGTCAAAATCGGCCCAACCCAACCCAACCCACGTACACCCCTGTTTATAGGTTAAAATCACTTTGTTAAAAATCAAAAACAAATCGACTCAAAGCTTAACCCAAAACCATAATAACAAAAAATAAATCTTCCAATGTACACATTAATTTAATTTTCAAAAGAAAATTAAAGGTGAATATTTTAAACTTCAATTGTATAAATAGAATAGAGAAATATGTTTTCATAAAAAGAAATGAGAGAATCAACGTACGGTCCAAATTTGTAAATCTTACTTTAATATCATTGAAGATCGATAATTAATATCAAAAAATATTTAAACATAAAATTACTTATTAAAATTATTTTTAAATTACATTTAAACCATGACAATTAAAGATAAGTTACTATTATTATAAGTGATTCATGACCAATAAAAATGTTATCATAGTTGCTAGCAAAAATTCATAGCTGTGGATTTGTTTTAGGGAATGCTTTTGCAGTGAACAAGATAAACTAACTATTGCTATGGATTCATGGCCATTTCACCCTCATTAAATATGTCATCTGCTTCACATCATCAGAACTAACTTCTAAACATACAAAATAAAATTAAAATCAGATATATCAAACTTTTCAAATATTATATTAGAGTATACATGTCAAACTAATCTTTATCAATTGCTATTAAGACATCATCACCAAATGGTATTTGCCAGCTAATCTCAACCCCATTATCATCATCATTTTCTACAAATTTACACCAATAAAAGTGAGATCTCAATACACTAGTCATCTCATCAATAGAAATTCCTTTAGTTTCGAAGAACATAAAGTATACGAAGATTGTCATTGCCACGACAATGGCGGCAAAGAGTATGAACAATCCAAACTTTATATGGCATAGCATGTGTCACAATGAATGTGAATAACATGTTGCACGACATAGTAACACTTTGACCAGCTGAGTGAATCTCCAAATGAGACATCTTACGGTCGTTTGTATTGACAATATTGGTTTGTAGTTTTGTCGAGGTTTTTCTTTTTGTATACATTCAAGAAAAACGTATTTAGAAATGGATTCATCGATATATTAGTTGACATGTATGCTTATATTTGAGTCCAAAAAATATAAGCATACATTTGAATGAGCGGTCCACGCGCTAAGCACTTTTTATTTATAATTGAGTCTGGGGGGAGTACATTGATATCACTGCAACACAAATGTAGACATAAGATAAGAGTTCATATCAGACAAGATTTTGTCAAAACAATATAGAACCGTAAGTAACTTTCATATGTGAAGTGAAGTAATTAAGTAAGAATACACAAGCAGCAATAAATTCCAAGCCATGTTTATTGCTTTAAAAGAAGCATGAGTTCAACTTCAAATGCGAGTAAAAACGTGATTTCTTTTAGGTTTTTGGGCTCCAAGTTCTTACAAATCATAATCAATAGTAAATTAAAAAGTAGAGTGAAGAGACATTATGGACCCTCACAAAAAAAAATATATATAAGAGGAAGATTAGTTTTTTATTTAAAAAAACGACTAATTTGAATTTCTCACCAAAATAAATCGGGATATGTTAGTTGTTCTATCAGTTTTTTAGACTTAATACGAAATGGCAGAAGAAATACCTCATAAGGAAATCGCCGAAAAATTGTCATTGTGTTGAGCATCAACTATTCCTTGTTATAGCCAGAAATTGTCATAAATTACCCTCTTATATTTTTGTTAAAGGTCGCCAAGAAAATTCATGGACGTCATTAACAACATAACGATGCGCACCTTTTCCTGCATGTGTATGATTTGGAGAAGCATAATCAATCATGTTAATTTCAAATGGTAAGTATGACTTTGCTTATTCATTATGATTATGATTATAAAGTCAAGCTATTGAAGTTGTGGGATTTTAGAGAAAAGAAGGTGAGAAAATAATAAGGGTTTGAATATTATTGATAACAGTTTTAAGTTAACTTGATTACAAAAGACTCAATACTAATCTCTATTTATAGAGAAACATAGACTCAATCCTAAATCAGGAATAAATCATAATAATAATGAGAGATATTCTAAGATATCTCTATGATTATAAATTGATCCTAGAAAATAACTCAAGATACTCTAATATAATATATAAGATATTTTCTAATACTCTAACACAAGCTTACCAAAAAGAATGCGAGATAGACAATTATTTTCCTAGAGCTTAACAAGATTTGGATGTTGAAGTTCAGATATCATTCCTATCTCTGTCACAAACTCGCGGTTTCCTTGCTTAGACTTTAATGAGAGCTGTTTCACTGCACTTTTTGTGCCATCTGAGAGTAGGCCCTATAACATGACCAAGGTAAGTTTTTTCTTGCATTACAACATATCTAAAATGTGGATATAGCATGATAGGACCAATGAATCTCCATCACATAGTAGTTTTTTTCTCTTTCATTAACTCACCATGGAGTATAAGCTTATTTAGGAGTACAAAATTCATTTGAGATTTTTTTACTAAATTGTAAGCATTTGATTTAAGTTTATGAGGATGTAAATTTCTTAAGTCTTAACCCCATAACCCACAAGCCCAAGATCGACCATGGCTCTAATACCATCTTAAATTTTCCATGTCTTATACAGACTTATTTCTTCATATCACTAGTAAATGTGAAATTTCAACACACCCTACATTAAGTATTCCTTGTGGTTTAAATTACGCAACATATAAATTAACCATCAGGTGGAATAGGTGACCAGGAATATAAACTCGATGAGGATCAAAATACCTTGTAAACAGAACTAAAGCCACCTTCGCCAAGTTTATTTGCTGCATCAAAGTTGTTTGTAGCGGCTTTTATTTGTCTTAAAGTGAACAATCCTGTCTGCAGATCTATACCTCTAAGCTCTGGTTAAAAGTGAAAATTTTGATTCAATGAGAGAGTTTATAACTTTTTTCTACAATATCAAGAAATTAATAGTTACCTGGATGTAGACATCAAATAATCTCTACAAAGTGAAGCTTAACAGTGTAATTTCCATTTATCAAGCAGAGGCCATAGTATGTGAGAGAAAGCGGAGAAACACGAGCTGTTGTGTACAGTTTTGAATTGAGAACAGATGTATGAAGAAGTTTAGAAGTATTGGCCACAATATAGGGATCAGAATCAATATTATTGTCCATGAAGTTCCCCCAATCTTGACCAGTGTAATATAACATTGAAGCGCCTTTTCGTTCTATGTCAGCTTCGTAAATTTCACCATTAATATTTGCTTCATTACCACCACAATTAATGCGCAGGAAATAATGAGCTGTTGAAAATATAATGCGCACGGGAAGTTTCTTTTTAGGCATGAATGAATGTTACTTCTGCAACAAAGAGTGAAAATTAAGGTTGTATACTAAGGTTAATACCAAACAGAACATTCCTCAAAAAGCAAAAGGTGGGAACACATTATGTTCCAAATATGCAAAGCTCACTTTTTAGATGCAGATAAAGAGTAGCTTTCGACAAGGTTTCTGGAAAAAATAGCAAAAACATGTTACAATGATAAATGATAACTAACATTTATGACAACTAGAAGTCGAAAAATAGAATGAAACTTACACCAAAATTATTGTAAGAGACATCATCGTACACCAAAATATGGATCTCGTGTTGCTTTCAGTTATATCATATGTTAACTTTATGCAGAAATCCTATTCTATTTTCTTTAACTTCTCTAATTGGATATATTAATATTTGTTTTATGGTAGAATCCATGACATCATTTGAATCATTCTAAATTGGAACACAACTACTACTCAAGGAATTTGACATACACATTTTTGTTATTTCCAAGGACCCAGCTAGGTATAGTTCCTGATATATTGTTTGCAGTAAGATACCTGCATTATTCAATATAAATTTTACTTCATTAGATGAGATGTTCGAAAAAAACGTTTCGTTCAATCCATCCAATTACATGAAGTCCCCTTTGTCAAGTTGGTCAAAAGATTCAGGTATCTTTCCACTCAAGCTATTGAAACTCAAATTTCTACATCAATTAAAATAAATAAATCAACATGTTTAGCATAAGAAAAGAGTTCATTATCAAGTTGTTAAAACTCTTGAATGTCACTTACTAGATTTTCAGTTTTTCCATTCCTCCAATATATTCTGGTATCTCCTTTAATCAAGCATTTTCTTAGAACCCTGCATTATGATGTCCAAGTTAAAATATAAGTCATTTTAAAAAAGACTTCAAGAAAAAGCAATTAAGTAATTTAACTCACAGTGTCTTCATGGATTTCATATTACTTAGTGGTGGGAAAGTAGAGCTTCTACTGCCTTTCAAATCAGTTATCCTCCTAAGTACATCAAAACAATCACTTGAAAAATTCATCTTCTATAATAAAAAAAAATTAAGGTTTAAATATGATTTTAGTCCCTATAAATTTTTTTGTTTGGATTTCGTCCCTGCAAATTCAAAAACAGTTGATTTTAGTCCCTGACGTCATATGTGACCCAATTGAACCCAGACAAAAAAACGCTATAATTATAGGGACTAAATCATATTTAAACCAAAAATTGAACAAATCAAAGTATTAGAAGCATACAAATCACTTAATCTTGTCAAGGCAGAAATGCTGGTAGGTATTGGCCCCTCAAGAGAGCAACCTTGAATGTGCCTATAACCCCAAATAGAAAATTTGATATGAAAAGAGTACATAGAATAGAACATATACATTAAGAAATAACTAGGTAAGAAGCTTACAATTTTTCAATCAATTCCCATTTACTAATGAAATCAGGTATCTTTTCAGAGAAATTATTGTCAGATATCCACCTAAAATATTTTTTTCAAAAAGATTATTTAGAATATAAAGAATTGTCAATTTATACAGAACCACCAATAAAGGAACATAATTAATAAACTAAGCTAGAAAATGTTTAGTTTTATTTACTGCAAAAATCAAATACTTACAAATCATTCAACTTGCTCAACTTGGAAAGTGAAGATGGCAATGGTCCTATGAATCTATTTGATGACACAATGCTAAACAAACATGATTCATTCATGTTAAACAAACACTACACAATAACATGTCATACAAATATTATGCTATTTACAGAGATTGTGATTCTAATAAACAAACAGAGAAGTTCATAAGAATTACAGTTTTCCGAAGTTGATCAATTTTCCAATCTCTATTGGAATGAAGCCTGAAAATAGATTTCTTTCAATGCTCCTGTAACATTCATACAAATATTATACTATTTAATTAATGAGTCTCAATTAAGTAGTTGGTCACATCCACAAAAAATATGAATATAAAGAAATGATTTAACATACATATTTTTTAAGGTTGTAATATTGGTGAGAACTTTGGGGAATGGGCCTGATAAACTTATTCCCATCAAAGATCTGCATATGCAATTGAAAAAAAGTTTTAGTTTCACTTTTCAGTTTGTTTACTTGGAAAGAAGAAATTTAAGAGGCAATGACCAAATAATGCATAGAAGAAACTTCTTACAACTCAACCAAGTTCATGGTAGACCATTGTTGAGGTATAGAACCGGTGATGATGTTACGACTAAGGTCCCTGGTTTGAAGTGCAAGACAAAAGTTAAGTGTGCTTCACCTAAGTCTATTTTATAACCGCAATTTAAAAATAATTGTAAAATATTTGATTCTAATGATTGGACGTCAGTGTAAAACTTGTTTACACTTACGATACATATCTCCTTTCATACAGGCGCACACTCGCATGTGCGCACATAAATTGCATGAAAATATCATGCAGAACAAAGTATCATAGTTTCAAATGTGAGATTTAGTAATCTTACAATAATGTGAGATGAGGAAACTTGGAAAGCTCTGGTGAGAGAGTACCGGATAGATTTTGAGCCTTCAAGGATCTATTGAATTAATAAATGAAATTAAAAAAGTAAAAAAATTAGATTTATATGATATATGATGATTGACATTATTACTGTAAGTTAACCTCCAACCAATAAATAAATACAACACATGAAAAATTAGACAAAAAACTTATGATTGAATCTCAAATATTTTACTCAATATGTAGAATTGAGGAGAGTAAATTTTTCATAAACAAACTGCTTACATATGTAATAAATGTGCTTTTATACTGCAACAGCTTTGGACTAGTGAGTACATAAGAATTAAATTACCCCTTCGGAATAAAATAGAAGTAAAATGATAATTAAAAAATTGTTATATTTAATTTTGATTTAAAATTAAATAATTTTTCAGTTTTATTTTTTTTCTACGGTAAAACTTTTAACGTCACCTTAGATCTTACTTCCAAAAACAAGAGTATACAAACCTTGTCCTTTGTAAGCAAAGTTAAAAGAGCCAAAAGGCTATTAAAGAGCAAAAGTACAAGATTCCCTTCCCTCTAAATTAACTCTTGCCACACCACACTCCACTCCACCCCTTCCAATCCAATCCAAAAACGAGAAAAGTTTAACTCTTTAAAAAAAATCACAGATATACTTTCTATATTTTTATCTACTACTACTATTTGATTGTGATCTAATATTCACAAAAGTACTTTCTATGACACAGTAACACGCACCCCGAATCCGTCTCGTTTTGTATACAAATTATATAATTATTCATCCTAAATTAGAAATGATTCTCTATTACTTTAAATGTTAGCATTGGGGACAGGTTTGATGTTCGAGGTGGGGGATTATTTTTTTAATAGATTGCTGATTTTTATTCAAGGATGGAGAGGTAGGGGTAGACATCGGGCGGGTTTGAACGGTTTTGGGTCAAAAGTGTTAAACCGGTCCAATTCACGGGTGGTATTGATTAGTCTAATTTCGTTAATTTTTTTATTTGGGTACGTCGAGTTCGGGTCATTGAGTGTCGGTTGCGAGTGGGTGGGTAAAAATGGATTGGACTTGGGCCTATTTTTGCTTTTTTTTTTTTTATAAAAAAATCTGGTCTTATATAATTTGTTATATATAATACAACTATGGCCCATTAAAAAAAACTGGTCCAACCTGCCAATCATACATCACACTTGTTTTATATCTTCAATTTTTCTAAATCACAAGTTTGTATAATAATCAATTAGTTTTGTTGTATCATGGTTCTCAAGCACATAGCATTTGCAATTAGCTACATAAAGTCTAAGGCTAATATTAAATCACAAATTCATCAGCAACATAAGTCACAGTCACATGACAACACAACCAATACAAATTACATCCTCAAGTATAAATTACATCATGATCAACTTAATTAAAATTCGACATTAATCAAAGGAAGGCAATATTGCTCCACCATGAGGATTTACTGGTAATTTTAGCAGCATGAATATTTCTTCTTCTGCACACATATAATACAAATTAGAAGGAAAAAAAGATGTAGAACAGAATAATATCGGTGTTCAAATTAGAAAGAACCAATGACATTTGCAAAACAAAATAACATCAATGTTCCAATTAGAAAGAATTAGTGACAGTTGTAGAACAGATTAACATCACTTGGTAAAAATGGTAAAACACATTATATATAATCAAACTAATCCAACAACAAAATTTGTAGAAAAATACCCCAAAAGCAGTGAGAAATTTGCTTCAGTTTTGTTCTGTTCTCATAGGAGTGAGACTCCAGCATGACATTTATGTTTCAAATTTTAAACAAATAACTAAATCAAGTTTTCATATGCATTGCATACCCAACAATTGCATTGTAACAAAGTTGCAAAGATTAACTTACATAGGTTTTCTTTTGTCAATTTTGATCCAAAGCCCCAAAATTAGAAGTTGATGCAAAGATATTGAAGCTGGTCTAATGCCACAAAAGTATGAGTCAAATAGTTTGTAATTTATTATATTGACAAGTTATGCGGTAAAATGACAATCAAATCAAAACTTACAAATAAATCCTCATTAGTGCAAACAATAGCAAGCTCCTTCAAAAATCTTTTCGCTCCATCTTATCCAACTCATTCAACAACATTACTTGCAAAACTAAATCATAAATAAGCCAAAAGAACATTGAAATCATTTATAATAAACTAAAACTAAGTGAAGCGCCTTACCCACGAAGTCTTCTTGATCCAAAAAGATTTGGTCGACTTGTCCCAAAATCCAGAATTATCTCACAAAAATGGTCGGCTGCTTGGCTGTGCTATGGCTGATGATGAGTCTTGTGTGACTCCAAAAAATAAAATAAAAAGGCAGCCTATAATAAATAAATAAAATTGAACATAATTATAACAATAAAAATAAACATAATTAAAAACAGAACATAATTATAAAGGATAATCATAAATTGGACCTTCAACAATTTAAACACAGAGGCTGTGACTGAGAGGAAGGTAGTGGGCCACTTCCGGCTGAGTTTCCATTTAAATCTATGATACATTAAAAAAAGAGTGAATTATCATGTTAAACACATATAAACATTACATATAACAATGAATACAATTTTTTTTAAAAGCAGTGCACCTGCTAGTACATCCTCTAAAATCTCATACTCCTCATCAAATATAAAGTCTTTAAATTGAGTCACTTGTTATCATATAAAATTCATACAAACTCAAACAAGTTCGGCCGATAATCATATAATTTATATAAAATTATATAACCATATAAGTTCATAATTAGACATGTTCACGATTTGGTTTTAAATGAAAACCAAACCGAACCAAACTGAACGACAAAAACAGCTTGAGAAAATTGAACCAAACTGAACTGAAACTGTAATGGTTTCATCTGAACTAGACTGAACCGATTCTGAGATTTGGTTTGGTGCACCGTGGTTTTTAATGCTGAACTGAACTAATTTATTAACCTATTAAAAAATCACCATGTGAACTTTCCAAAGGAAACAACTTTTTCATTGCGTGGTTGATAGAATTAAATTCACTTTAGTTCTTAAGTTATATAAGTAATTCAGTTTTTTTAATGGCAGTTTGGTTCAAAACAAGTATTTGAACACCCTTACTTATAAACATAACACATAATCTAAAAAACCATATAGTCTAAAAAACTAGATTATTAACATAGACTTAATTACCAACTGTAACCAAATTTAAGCAATAGACTTAATTACCATATCACATGAAGCAGAATATTAGCATGCACTAGACAATAGACAAGTTAAATTATTCTAAAAAATCATGTAGTCTAAAAATAACATACACAATCTCTTTTCAACAAGTTGATTAACAAAATATTTACAATGTTTTTAACTTACAATTTTCTGGCCTAGCTCTTTGTATGCTCCTGCCTCCTTGGCCTTGCTTTATTATTCCAAACCAGAAAAGTTCAAAAAACACTAAGTATTGAGCAGAATCTACAATGTAGTAATATTTAATTATAATGACACAAACATGAATCTAAAACTAAACATCATAAACAAATCAAAGATAAATATAAAGCTAAATAATATAAAAAAATCAAACATGAATGTTAAACTAAAAAAAAACAAATCAAACATGAATGTAAAACTACAAAGAATAAACAGGTCAAACATGAAAGTAAAAAGTAAAACTAAAAAGAATAAACAGAGTAAACATGAGCATTAACTCAGGAAACCTAACTTGCAACCTTATGAACTTAGAATACATTAACCCTAGAAAGGCAGAAACTTACTTAAAAAGAATAAAATATCAAACCAAAACTCAAAAATTACAAGAACATAAACCTTAAAATAGAAAATAAAAGATTATACAACAACGGTCTACAAAATTAGCAAGTAAAAAAACTGTAAATAATTACAAATGTAAAACTGATAAATCTAAATTTACATAAACTACAAATGAAAGCACTATCGATTGAAAAAATGAATCACAATAAATTTCATCATTATCTTCGAAACATGAACAATTGTAGTATAATCATTACCTAAGAAATCATAAAACACTAAAAAATCATAGATCAACCTTAAAAGAAATCCTAATAAACTAACCTTCTCTAAATGTTCAACAGAGAAATGAGATATGGACAACCTCTATATATTATCAGTACCTAAATATAATGGAAACATCATAAAACAAATGTTAGCGGAAAAAAATCAAACCCTAACACAAAATAGTAACTTCAATGAGAAATAACAAACCAAAACAAAACACAAAAGCATATAATAACTTTCAAGATAAACTTTGAATAAAGAAACAACAACTTTATAAGATAAACATTTAATAAATTTTCTGAGATTAGAGAGTTAGGGTTTGGTAAAAATTTCAAATGAAACTTATCAGATAGATTTCGTTGCATGTTCGTAGGCTAAAGTGAGACAGCGGCGATGGTGACGACAACGATAGTGGCGACGGTGATGGTGACCGTGACTATGAGCAACAGAGATCAGAGAGAACCGTTTGAGTCTTTGAGAGAGACGAGAAAGAGAGTGAGGCGGATGTGAGTGACTATGTTGAAATTTGAATTGAAGTGGGTGTTAATTGGGTTGGGCCGCTGGGGGATTATGAGTTATTGGGCTTTTTTTAAAAAAATTGCGTTGGACAAGTTGTGGCTTTGTGCGACGTGAGTACTGAAAGAGAGTAGTACTGTGTGCATTTTACCTATTAATATATAATATAAAACTAATAATATTAATATATAATATAAAAATAATAATATAATTTGGTCGGGTTCGGGTACCGACGAATCCGAATTACACATCCGAACCCGACTGTGTAGACCCATGTGAACCCTTATTTTTCACCCGCTCAACCCATCAACCCGAAAAAACCCACCCGCAAACATAAATTTTCTATTGGGTTGGTCGGGTTCTAACGGGTCCAGATATTATGTCCACCCGTATGGAGAGGGGCGGGTATACCCGATACCCATTGGATAGAGATTGGGATTTTGTTTTTCATTTTCGTCAAAGATCAAAGAGTGGAATGGAGAAATATCAGGATTCGGGAACGAGTACCGGAAGGGTAAAAAACCACGCCATGCCTATAAATCTAATTTTGCTTGTGCATTGGATACTCTTATGCTATAAAATTATTTTTGAGATTTTATTTGCATATGCATTTTTATCTTTTTAAAACCTTGACACAACAGAATTTATAATTAAAAAAAAATTAAAAACATATCATTACATAATCTTAGACATGGGCTATGTTACGTATTATTACATAGTCATAGACTTGGGCTATCTCATTAGGCCCTCATTTGAAAGTTTTACTATGTACCCCATTTCTATACCTATATCCTCATAAGTTTATGAAAATGTCAAATATACTTTCAATTTTTTTTTACTATTTTACTATTTCATCTTTTCCGGAGTCAGAAAAAAGATTTTCGGTAGGTAAAAGTTTTCCGGTAACTTCTGAAAAACTATTTAGAAGAATTTTGGTACACACCTTAGTTCCGAAAAACTTGAAAAAAGTTTTCCGTACAGAAGGTTTTTACCGAAAACTTTAAAAAAGATTTCCGGTACAGAAGGTGTTTCCGGAAAACTTCCTAAGCAAGATTTACGGTACACACCATTTTTTTTTAATTTTATTATTTTTATACAACTTTGTCGTCTCTATCTCTCGCCCTACAATCGGAAAAAAAATTAGTTAAAATTAAGTAAATTAAATAAATAGTAATGGAATAAAAAATTAAAATCAAAAAATTAATTTAAAAATTATTTTCAAAAAATAAATAAAAAATCAAACAACTACCGAAAAAATTGTGGATGAAGTTTTCCGGTAGCTTCTGAAAATGTCCCAATCAAGCTTGCTGGTAGTGTAAGTTTTCCGGTAGTTCCAGAAAACTTGAAAAAAGATTTCCAGAAATGTGTTCTGTACCGGAAACTTTTTTCAAGTTTTCAGGAGTAGAAGTTGTGTACTGGTTTTTTGAAACTTACTTCTATTCCGGAAATGTTGAAATGAAGAAATAAAAAAATGATAACTTTTTATATCTATGAAAGTATTTTGGTCTTTTCCTATATTTTTTGAGAGTGTATGGATAAAGGAGGGGGTACATGGTAAAATTTTACCCTCATTTTCTTAAAAAACAAATTTGAAGCCTCATTTTCTTAAAAAACAAATTTGAAGCCCACAGGCTACGTCATTGCAGTTCTGTTCCACTATAAACAAGCTTGATAGATACTACCCACGATTCGCTACTCACACCCCCGTAAATGTCTTAATCCCCGCACAGCAAAGAATTTTTAGGTTTCACTTGTTTCAAAAACAAGATTAGCTTGAAATAAAATATAAACAAAATAGCAATTATATAGTTGGTGTATCTGATCTAAATTAAAATTAAATACATAATTTTTTCAAATATAATTTTTTTTTTTGTTTTATTTCATTGTAGCCAAGTATATCATAATAGATCTCAATGCATTATAAATGTTTATTTTGGAACAATTTTTTGAAAAATTTAGAGCCCGCCTGAAATTAATTTTTGAAATAATTTTGTATTATGGAATTTTGTTGTCTAAATACAGTTGTATTCTCAAAGGTGTAAAGTGTGAAAAGACAAAAAGAGTTTAGAATCAAGTCATGATTTAGATGTCGCCATGTATTTGAATGTCCATTTATAATAGAAAAAGAAATAAATAATTTAATAATTAAAATATTAAATATTTTTTATCTCTTTAAAAATTAAAATATTAAATACATTTTTTTCTCTTTTTTCTTTTTTTTTTTTTCTTGTAAATGAACTCTCAAGTATTTGAGAGGATACTAACTCACACAAGAAAGACATGGAAAGGCAAGTGGGAGGGAATTTCGGAAATTGAGTAGAAGGGTGCATTTTAAAAACTGTTGTAGTGCGGATAGTAATAGTATACTATTAATTTTTATAATTTGACGGAATTGTTAAGCCCATTTGTTGTGGTTACCTGTTTTCTACAAATTTGAGATGGCCCATTTAACAGCTCTTTTACTTGGATATGTTCATTATAAAGGAAATGCAAAACAAAAAAAAATTAAACGATAATTATAAACGATTTTTCTTTTGAAACCATTGTTAACTACTTTTTAGTTTTTTAAATTTAATCAGAAAATACAGAATCTTATCTTTTGATAATCTAAATTTAGCTAAGAGCAATCATCAATGAGTTGTACACTACATTTTACCATAAAACTTTACAACAATGATTTTATAGATTCTCTTATTTATATAGTATTCAATATCTATATGTTTATCCAATGTTAAACTTTTTTACTCACACTTGACACTAACTATCTAATCTTAAAGTGTGAGTTATGTATTCATATTAATATCTATTTTTCTATTTATTGTAAAACTTTTTTATTTATACTTGACACTAACATAAATATATAATGAAAATGTTTTGTTATTTTATTCTAGTTTTAACCTTTTTATTTTGTTATTTTGTAAGAGTTTAACGGCGAAACTCAAATAGACCCATCATGAAGTGTGAAAAATTTAACCTAATTAGTGTTATTTCATTCATTTTCATATTTTATCCTTTATAGATTGTTTCTCGTGAGAATCCCTTCAGTTTAATTTTGGCTTTCAAAAAGTAGTAGTTTTTTTTTTATAATATAATATAATATAAAAGAAAATAAAAGGGACATGCAGTGTTTTAATGGTGTAGATTATATAACCGAACAAAAAACATGTGAGATCTCCAATTGAGAGAATCCACTCCCCCTTACTGTGATACAACAGCCTTTTATCTTCTTCGCAATTAACAAAGAAATTACTAGAACAATTTATTAGTAAATAAAATGATTTTTAATAACTATTTAAACAGTTATTCAAAAAAATAACCAATGAAACACTTACAGTTCACCATCTAGCATGGTTTAAAGAGATTTTAAGGAACCTCTCTCTACTCCACTACCTTCTTCCTCATTCATTGAAGAGTAATGTTTAAAACTATTATTTGGATCAAATCATCTATTTGTAATATTGTTTTTCTTTCGTTTTATCAAAATCAAAATAAACCGTTTCTATACATGTTCAATTTTTCTTTTTAGCTGTTTTATGTGATTCTGTCATTTGAGTATAATATTGTTTTGTTTGTCGTTTTAGTAGAAAATATGTTGAATTTTTTTCTTGTTTCTATTTTTGTTTGGTTTAATTTGATATTACTATCTCGATTCATTACAAATTTAGTCAACGAATTAGTATTCAACGTGATAAATATGGAAGTCTAAATATTCTTGTCACTTTAATTTGTCACCTTAGTAGATATTGTACTAATATATACTATTATCATGAGTATTGTAAGTTTGATAGTTTGAGAGAATTAGATTGACAAGGATGTTATCAATTAAATGTCTCTCTCTAACAAAATTAACAATTAATAGACTATTTCAAAAAAAAATGACGGCTGTGAATTTATTTGCAGGTTCTTCCTTTACAATTTTAACATCGTTAATTTATGTTGTTTTTGATATATTTCACCTATTTTTAATGAATAATAACTTTTATAATAAAAAATAAAAATAATATCATAATTGAGTTATATCAATAAATATGATTCAACATTTGTGTAAATTTTATCTATATCAATAGTGTTAAGTTATTATCTATCAAAATAGCATTTAAAATGAACTATAAAAAAATTAAATTAAATAATAATTAGGAAAAACTTTGTTTTGATTAAAAAAAATTGGCATAACCATGGTACAAGTTAGGGCACTAGCACAGAATTTGGAATTTTGTACGACATCACTATTGTATAATGAAGATGCGTGCAATTTATTATTACTAAAAAGTTGTTTAATAAACTAACTTGACAAAAGGAAACTTTTAGTACATTTCGAATCAAATTAAGCATGAAAATTGATATAAAAGTTTGAGTAGCACTTGAGTAAATTGCACATGCCCGCCAAAAGTTATTTTAGATTCTCAACAATTAAAACATTGATCGGTTATTATAAAACAAAATAAGATAAGATGCTTTCTAAGAACCCTCCTTCGAAGGTTTTTTCAAGAATTACAATTTTGACACCCTAAATGTTATACTATGACGATTTTGGCCATCTATTTTAAAAAATATAGACAAACATCAAATTTAATTAAATAAAATATTTGTACCATCTGTTGTCCAACGTCGACGGACACATGAACATTTTTTCACTTAAAATGAGTCCACATTAGCGTTTACTTAGTTAATATCAAGAAGCGTGACTCTTGCAAAAGCGATAAGATTAAGATGACAAATTTGTTATTTTCAAAATAAAGAAATAAACCATATTTTAAAAATAATTTCAATCTACTGAAAACAAGGAGAAGAAATTTCAATGTCATTTGTTAAAAATTAAAAAAATAATTTTGACATTTAATAACTTGAATTCATTGTTAAAGATTTTAACACAATATAAAAATCAATTTTTTAAAAAATAATGATACGTCTCGAAAATGATTTTTATGATGAACTACTAAAAATAGCTTTTCATTTTAAATATATTTTAAAATTTTATGATTTAAAAAATGTTGAAGCCAAATGATAAAATATTTAAAATGAGTTTTTATGATAAGTTATTCAAACCAATTTTTCATTTGTAGCATAAGAAAGTTATAATTATAATAAAAAGATAAAATACTTTATAATTATATTTTCAAAAAAACAAACGGGGCCACAGATAAATAAATAATTTTGTTCTTCTTTTGTATTCAATAAATAAATAATTTCTACGTATATTTGATTTTTTCTTTCGTATTAATTTTATGTGATTTTTTTATTTTGGTTCAACATTGTCTTGTTTGCTATTATAATGCAATGTTGTTTTGGTTTTACATTTATATCAATTCACATGGAATATGCACAAAATATAATTGACATCTCAATACTAGGTTGTACCATGGAAAAACTACATAAATGCTCATCTAAATACTAGGTTGTACCATGAAAAAACTACATATATGTTCATTTAATTTAAGTTCAAATCTCGCAGAAACATTTTAAGATTTTTTTTAGATCCTTTTAACATTTTCATTTATAGAATTACCATTTATAGAATTACCCTTTTTTGTTGTTTCTATTAAAAAAAAATATGTGTCTATTAAATTCGTCAGGGTTATTCAATATTCAACCCCTTCCTCCTCTTCTTTCTTTTAAACCTAGAAAATTCATATTTTTCTTCATCATTTTCTTAATTAACTTCTTCTTCATCTTAATAAACTTATTCAACTTCATTTTTCCCTTCCATCTTTAATCTCCATTCACAAGTTGAAATTCCAAAATTTCAACTAAACTCAAAAATGGAAATTAAAACAAATTGAAAACTCAATCATTTGAGAAGATTGTTACAAACATTGGCGGATCTTCACGGGGACATAGGGTGGTCACGGTCACCCCAAAGTCCCCAATAATTTTTATAAAAATACTATTAATTTTAATTTTTGTTTGAATAATGTTATTGAAGCACAATTTGACATAAAATGAGACACAAATACAATAATGTGTATTGAAATATAAATACAAAACGTGATCCTCTTTATTTTACACGGTATTGTATTTGTGTCATATTTTGTGTTAAGTTTTGTGTTCCAATAACATTATTCTTTTTTTTATAAGATACATTTGACTTATAATTTAGTCAATAAAAATTGATGTATTTGATCAATTTTTGTTGATCAAATTATAACTCAAATATTTATAACCAAAAAAAATCGGAGGAAATTGTTTATAAAAAAAATTACAAAAACAATTACTATAATTATAAAATAAACTAAACTTTTCAATCTAAATTCCATTTCAACCTAAATTTCAACTATGTGAGTAGTGATTTTTATCTAGAGATATAATTGTGAATTTTATATAGAGATATAAAAATCAAATCAATGATCATATGATCCCAAAAATTTAACCAAAACTAATTAAATTAGATTCATATTTTTTTATGAGTTTGAGTCCAAGTTAAACTAAACCAATAAATTTGACCTTTATTGATTTGAGATATAATTTCACTTAATTTTAAAATATATCGCATAATACTTAAACCAAACCCTTATTTTTTATTAAAACTATGTCGATATTGATATCTTAAACAATGTGTTGTGTTTAAATGTATTTTAATAATTAAATATATATATATATATATATATATTTATAGTTAAGAAAATGGTATTAATAGTGTAAACATTTGGATTTAATTTATTTTACATTGTTAATTAATCACAACCGTCAGATTAATAAAATAATTTGACTTTTATTATAATTACTTTTAAAGTCACACTTATGGATGATTGTGATGTGCTGACGGTGTAAAACTTTTTATATTGACAAAACATAACAATTAAACTATAAAATTTTAGTGTTTGAAAAAAAAAGATTTTTAGAAACTAATTTTTAATTATTAAAATTACCAACCAAAACTTGATTTGTTAGCTCTATTTTATAAGCGTTAAGAGTTTGATCGTCAATATATTTATAAATTTACAGCTTAAAATTTTTATATACAACGCTATATTATATTTTTTTTTTATTCATTAAAATTTTAAAAACTTGGCCACTCCAATATTTCCGTTCAAGCTCCGCCACTTGTTACAAAGAGAAAAACTTTCTCTTTTGATATTATTTGTTTGATTTTTAGTTGGAGAAGATTTTTTTTTTAATTGATGTGCTGGATTTAATTGTTTTCATCTTCTATCATGTGTTGGATTTTTTTTGTCTTTGTAGAAAGATATTGGATTTGTGATTTCTTTAAAAATGTGTGAAATTTTGTATTTTCGGGATTTTAATTGGTTTGGATTTTAATTTTGTATGAATGATATTGTAAGATCAGAAAAATTAATTTTTTAATTACTATTTTATTTAATTTTATATTTTCTCGATTCTTATTTAAAAGAAAAAGTATGATGTCTTTGATTTAAAATATAGACCAAATATATCAACCATTTTTTATAAATAGAAAAAAGAGTATTATATATTTATAATTAATCTATAATCATTTCATTGTTGGTGTTTAATAAAATCTCCAAGCTTGTGCAATATATTGACAATAATGTTTGTAAAGTTATAGCATTTCCATTCTCACTAAGGCTGCAAACGGTTCTGATTTTCTGAGAAGTTTTCCTTGATTCCTTCTATTATGAACAAAAATTGTTGCATTTTCTAAGCAAAAGTTTCCCTTGTGCACTCATGATCGTAGGTGTCTGGTCCATTTCACTAAATGCTTGACAACAAAATGAAAAAGTAGATCATTTCCAATGCATTATTTTCTTGAAATGGCTAGGTTCTAACATATATGGGTATACGCGCACAGCCTCTATATATGGTAGACAAAGACAATTGAACCTATACACAAAATATAATTGACACCTCAATACTAGGTTGTCCTATCCACTAGAGAATCACGTTACATTACAAGCTCATATATATTACTTCAGTATTATAATGAATTTCATTTAAAGTTTTTATATATAAAAAAATACAATAATTAAAAAATATATATATATATATATATGTCATTTTATTAACGAGGTAAAGTATAATAATATTTAAAATTTATTTATATAGTAATCAATAAAGGGTGCCATAAGAAAAAATATTAATCAAATTTACATCAAAAATATATATATATATATATATATATATATTCATCTGAGAAACTATTCTTTAAAATATATTACTCTAAATTTGCGATCAACTTAAAACTATCAACAACAATAAGACATATTAGCAGTGCATATCTTTTAAGTGATATTCACAATATAACAAAATTACATTAAGTGGAAGATCTTTTACATAGTATTGGATAGCGATAAATATTAATTAAAATTCATAATAGTTATATAGTTTTTTATAGAGTTTTACACAATTTCTACATAGTCGATAAGTTAAAAAAGTTAGAGTTTCAATTCACACAAAATTTACTATTTTGACAAGTCATACAAGTTTTTAAAGTTTCACATAATTCACACATTTCAATAATAAAAAAAATCCACTTTACAATTTTTATCTTTGTCGAAAACTTTTTTTTAAAAAAATGCATTAATTTTTTTATATTTAAACATCATATCACTCCTAAAAAAATACACAAATTAACTACACAATCCATTCATCCAATTCACAATTCTCAAGGTTATAACTCATATTCACAAACTAAAACAATTTACAAATTCATAATTCCATATCTACATTACACTAATCACGATTCACATGCTAAAGTTCACAATCTCAATTCTCAAACTAAAACTGTTTACGATTAACAAAGTCACAAATACAATTCACACACTATTACTAGTTAACAATCTTAAATTAAAACAATTCACAATTAACAAATAGTAGAAAAAGAAAAGAATAAGAACTTGAAAAATATAAAAAGCAGATTGAGATAGTACGATAACCAAGAGTCAACGCTGGCGGTCGGCCACTGCAAAATGAGATAGAGAAGTGGAGAGAGATGGGTAGTAGCAACGCTGCTCGCATGGGAGCGAGACGGTAGAATGGAGATGCGACATAAGAGAGTCTGAGTGAGAAACCGAAACGCCGCACGGAGACTGCGGAAAAGGAGCTGAGAGGAAGAGACAAGCGTAATAAAAAAGACAACGACGCAGTGTGTAGACTGAGCAGAGAAAAGAGGGAGTGTCAAAGAGAAGAGAGAATAAGAGTAGGAAATTGAGATAAGAGGAAGGAGAGAAGTTATACTATAAACGATTTTCTTCAAAACATTTTAGAGATATTTTGGTAACTTATCACTTTATTTATAATTTTTTTTATATAATTATGTTTAAAAAAACAAAAAATTAGAGGATGAAGTCTTGTCTAATTATGTTGACTCACCTTAATTTTTTCAATTTTATAATGAAAACAAATATCTTCATATATATATATATATATTTTGCGTTAGCAACACAGCTTATATATTTAATTTTGTTAACTTAGCGTACAGAATTAAGGTCCGTTTGATGGACCTGATAACGAGACACGATACACGTATCCTATTCTTCCCTAATCATTTGTTTGATGCACCAATCGGATAGGATGAGTTAATCAAATTTTTAAAATAATCAGGTTGCAGCCGCATTAAAAAATTGATGAAAAATAATAATTATTTTCCTTTCGAGATAATGTTATGAGAGTAAGGGATTGTTTAATTGTGTTTTACTTTTTAGTTTTTGAAAACTATTTGATAAATAAATTTTAAAAAATTGTTTTTAAAAAGAAAATTTAAAAAAATTTGTTTGCTAACTTTAATTTTTTAAAACAATTTTTGACTAGAGAATTAAAAAAACTGAAAAATAAAAAGTAAAACACCATTTATCTAGTTTACTTTTTTAGTTTTAAAAAGTATAATATTAAAAATAGTTTTACAAAAAAGTTTTTAAAAACAAGTAATCCAAACAAATTGTTTAGTTTTTAAATTTTAAAATACTAAAATAGAGTATTTCGGATTTGAATCAAACAAACTGTAAATCATTCTTCAATTGTGATAAATAGAGAAATCACAATTTTTTCAAGTATATAAAATTACTTCATAAATTATTTACATTTTTATGATAGTGAGTCATTCTTCAATTGTGATGGATAGAGAAATCACAATTTTTTCAAGTATATAAAATTACTTCATAAATTATTTACATTTTTTAGCACTTTTGTTTATTTATAAAAAATTATATGAATGTTATTTTGAAAGAAAAAAAATTAAATAGATTATAAGGACAAATATGTCATTTTATCAAAATATAAATCATATCATCTTGTTATCTGTTGTGTATCAAACACTGAATAGGATAAACTAATTTTATCAAGTTTGTTATCATGTGCACATCAAACACAGGATATCATAACTCTTTATCCTACCCATATCCTATCTTGTCTTTATCCGCTCCTTATCCTATCTTGTGTCTATCCTATCCGCTCCATCAAACTAGCCCTTAGTTTCGATGCACCCAGACAAAGAGAACTTGATTCGGCGCACATACAGATACAGGCTGTGATTGTAAACAACTATCTCCACACAAAAATATACAACATTGAAAACATAAAAGAATGTTGTTAATTTAAAAATTCTTAATGTCAAAAACAATTCTTTACAAACTTCAAATTATAAACTTCGCCAGAATTTTTACTTCCTCTATCCCTTTATAAGTGTCATTTCATGTAAAAAATTTGTTCCATTATTGTTTGTCATTTCTAAGAGAATGGATATAATAATGAGTAAATATGTTATAGAAAAAAGATACTAATAAATAATTTCAATCTATAGTATAATCTTAAAACAACAAATAAAAACAATAAAAAAAATTAGGTGATCATAAATGACCATTAATAGAAGACAAAAGAAAATGAGAATCAAAATCAATCCACAATTATATTTATATTTAAGTGTAATGTTAGGACACTTGTTAAACAATAAAAACAAAAAACAATTTTTAAAAAAAATATTAGTCTCTTAGTCTCAAAATGATTAATCGATTAAAAGAAATTATCCAATAATATATGACCTTATCAATTTACTATACATGTTTTTTTTACAATTTTACTCTATTTTTATGATAAATTCTATCAAAATAAATCTGGATTTCAAATATTCAATCTAACAATATCGACATTTGTTAGTTGAGTTAGTTTAAGATTATAATTTTACTCTTTACTTAATATTATTTGCATAATTTTTAATATATTATCGCTCACTATACATTTATCATTATTAATGCAACAATATATTTTACAAAAATAATTTAATAAAAATATTCTCTCTTTTATTTATATATTTTATTTAATACATGTGAAATGAACAAATTGTCCAATATTTTTAGAACAAAATGAATTACATGACTTTCAATATTATTTTTTCTACATTTGAATTCTTAATAAATGTACTTAGAGCACTTGTTAATATTTATCTTATTTAATTAAAGATGAATTTTAATGTACCATGATCTTTCCTTTTTTGTTTTTATTATTATTTTAACAAAGATCTTTCCTTTTCTTAAACCAAGTATTCTACAAACACCATAAATTTCAACAAGATTCCAAAGGTCCTAAACTATATCATGAAGTTCAATTCAAAATGATAGACAATTAATCCCATTGCATGGGAGATATTAAAAATAAGATTTAACTATACCTTTTTGTTCCCCTAATTTATTACATTACAGAGATAATCAAACTTTTAAAATCACTCTTTTGGAACCTTTATATTTCACAACTGTTGCATTTGTTTGCTCCAAATCAATTTTACCCCAAATACAGGATTATTTTTGCGTTTTCCTCTCTTCAAATAAACAATTGGATCAATAAATCATGTTATTCATGGGATTTAAAATCTATGTTGGAATAAAAAATGCAACAAACGTAAAAATTAAAGAACAAAAATTCAATTTTATAATGGAGAAACTATTTTCGAGTGTGATAAAATAAAGAAACCTAAAATATAACTAAGTATAAAAAGAAACGTGTAGCTTCAATGTATAAGGTGCAAAAACCAATTAAGATCAAATAACAAAGATAATAAAATTGATCGACATAATCAAATGGAGGCACAGACATATGGGACAGTGACGGAATATCTAATAAACATTTTGACATATATAGAAAACCATCAAAACAAACATGACAAACAAAAATTTAGATTATTTAACCAACTAAATTAGAATAACAAATATCATTTAGCAACTTCCTTAGACGAAAATTAGGGCACTAGTGGTTTCTCTAAGTTGGAAGAAATTCATAGTCCTCAATTATTAAAAAAAATAACATAACCAATTTTAGAAAAACCACAGAATTTTGGTGCTTGACAAAACATGTTAAGAAACAAATACGTCCCATACCATACCTCTCAACATGAGCACAATTGTCCAAAATGTAAAATGTAACATACAAGGATTAATAACAAATGCAAAATGACAATTGAGCATATCAAAATAAAAACAAACATGCCATGAATCTCAATATCCATCTAATCAAAATCCATGGAGTCGATAAGTCGAAAAGATAATAAGAAAATGTCGACTTTCTATGACTACATGGATTCTTTGACTACGCGTAATATGCACAAAATTTAAGTATGCTTTAATTTGAGCAAATCAAGGGAAATGTACTCACAAATGGAGACATGTACCTAAATGTACTACCATCATTACACCAATCATGTGAAGCATTATAGCATCATAAGTTCTTACAACAACAAAAAACTCCCAAATTTAAAGGAAGGATCATACAAAGAATAGAAAGATAGATTTGTCCAATCATTCACAATGGACAAGAAAACAAATGAAGGTGTTGAAAGGAACACAGTTCAACATGCACTACCAAATCCCAGAAATCCAAAACAAATAGTAAACACAAAAGAAACAAAATGTCCCACAAATAATTGAACATGAAATACACATGTTTTAGGGCACAAACAATTTGTTCAATTTTTTTCCAATATGCAATCCTTATATATATATTGATTTAGCTAGAGACAGAGAATAATTGATATACCCCATATATGAAAAGGTAAACTCAAATGATTACTTTTTTGAATGACAAGAGAGGTAGTGTAGGACAGCTCAAAATTATGAGACAAGAAATTTAATAAGCCTAAAGAAAAATAATTTGATTACATCCTCAATATTACATTTTTTAATTTTAGTCTACAATAAACTAAAATTGAAAAGAATGATATTTAAAAGAATAAAAAGTACATATTTTTTTTTTATAAAGACTAAAAATGAAATACAATAATTTTATATAGATTAAAAACTTATTTAATAGTAAACAATAATACTATGTCACAAGCAAATCCTATACTTTGTTAAATGAGTATAATAATGGCATAGTAAGCAAGACAAGACACACATTGCAATCCACATGACTAATCAAAATATATAAAAATATGTTGAGACAAATAAAAGGGGGCAGCATGTGGAGGAAAAGATCATCAAAATATGCAATGAATTGAGACAAACCCTTATTTTTTTATCCATTAGCCAAACTCATGAGACAAAAATCTGCGTCTTCTCAGGCACTAAAGCATATAAAATTAAATGTTGAGATAGCACAACCCAGACAACAGTTTTAATTCTTCATAAGATGAAAGTCCATACCAGACAACATCGGATCCAAATTGTATGCAGTCATCAGATCTATGGTCGTCCGATTAAGATCGAAGAATCCAAATTTCAAATATATTTAATATTTAAATAAATAAATATTTACTTAATATTTAAAGCATCTAATCTTTAATCAGACAACCACATATGCATCGACTCCACGCACTGATGATCCGGTAACATCAACAATATCAACATGCCAATTTTTTATCATATAATAAAAAATAACTAGTTTATATCAACAAAAAATTGAGACTTAAATAGTAAATGGGCCATGTTATAAAACAAAGAAAGTTTAAAAGACATAAAGAATTAAGCTGAACATATTTATGTTTAAAGTAAACCAAAGAAAAATGTAAGAGCATTAAAATGGAGGAACAAAAAGAGTTAAATGAAGTTTGGATCATGACAAGAAATATTTCAAAACAAGCTTTAAAACTTTATATATGAAAAAAGGATCTAGCTAGTAAATGGTTATTGTCTGAATTTTAAAAAACAAGAACAAAAGGAAATAAGAGTACACCATGTCTTCATGAATGCAGAAACTTTGCAGGATGCTTACGCATCATAGAGATGACCATTGAACCTAAGGATGAAAAGGACACACATATAAATGATAGTGACGTTACAACTACTTCTCATGCTCAAGTCTAAAGTAGAAACTACTTGTAAAAATCAACATTTATTTTTAGCCTACAAAAATTTAAAACAAAGAAATCTATATTGGATGACAATATAAGATATAGTATTAGATATAAACATGGAAATAGTATAGTATGACTATTCAGAAAAAAGGAATCATATCAATATACTATGTATATATCATGCTGAAAAAGAATTTAATACTGTGCAACAATAACAATTATCATAAAATATTAATATTATTAAGATTTTAAATTTCACCATTACTATAAATGTTATATATACTATACTTTATACTGTAGATGTTTGTCAAGGTGATCACAGATTAGATTTCAACTTTGACAAAACTTTTTTTATTTTTATTATATAAAAGAATGAAAATAAAGGGGAATACAACATGCATAACAAAAACATTAGCTGTCAAAGAAAAGGAAAGTAAACAAGGTAATTAATTTTTTTTTTTTTAGACTGAGTCTAGTAAAAAAATTACAAGATTTATAGACCTATTCTTTTCCATTCAGGTAATTTGATACATATATTACTATTTGTGTAACATAATATAAATAATGCTACTTTGTCATTGAATGATCATTGATATCATGAAATGACAAATGCAAATTTGATACAAAACAAAGAATAGAACTTCAAAAAAAAAAAAAAAA
>JBBPBQ010000004.1:48238190-48249126 GCA_037974755.1 Cicer yamashitae
GTTGTAAGATAAAAAATTGTTAACACATACTATAATAATATCAGCTAGTTTTAAATATTTAATTCTTCTTTTTAAGTTAGTGTCTTTCTTATTTTTATTTTTATAATTTTTCTTTCAATTTAAACTATGTAAGTTCAATTTAGTTTTAAAATCATTTATCTATTATTGTAAAAAAACTTAAATGACAAATAAAGTAGTAATGTGACATTTGAATGTAGTAGATGAACCAATTAAATAATTAAAAAATAAAATTAAGTAATTAAAGAAAAAAATGAAATATTATGTTTTAGTCTCTCTATTTAAATAAAAATAGATCTGAAGATTAGAATTATCTCTTCATTTTTCTATTATTGCATTACCGTTATAACATCGCATCAAATAAGGGGTGAAAACTATCATTAATAAAATTGTCAATAAATTTTAAACATTAATACAAATAAGGTAGATAATCTATTAAGGGTGGTGTTTGACTTAAAAAAATCTATTGAAGTGGTGTTTTTACGAAAGTGATTCATCATAATTTTTTTAAGATAAACTAACAAGTGTTCAGAGATGTTCAAAGATTATTTGTTAGATATTTACATTAAAAGGTATTTAAAAATTATATATTTTACTTTCAAATTTTTTTAAAAAATATTTTAATATAAAAATTATATTTTAACATATGTTATAAAACATTTTAATAAATATATTAAAAGCAGTTGTTTGCGTGATCGAGAGAGGAGTGCGAAAGTGTAGAGATTGAGAGAGGAGTGAATGAAATGAAAGCGCATAAAGACTTTTGTTCTCTTGTTTTTGTAATTTTATGGACCTTCACATGACGCCACTCATTACTATGCGCGTGTATTTCACTTTTAGCGCGTGGTGCATTTCTCACCCCACAATTACCCACGCCGTTTAATAAGTTCTCCATCTAGTAATGGGATCTGCGCGTGCGAATCACGCAATATCGGAATTCGTATGATTTTTGTTGTTACGTATTTTTCGGGAAAAAAGGTTAATAATATTGTTGAGTAGCACTCTGGTGCTATATACTGTAGTCTATAACATAAGGTGTCGTCTATATCTTTTTCCTTTTTTCCTTAGATAGCCCTTCTAACTTCCAATTCCATATCCATCACTTCTTTTCTTTAGATTGTCTTTGTCAGATACTATTCATTTTCATGACTAATAATAATCTAATTTTACATTTTACTTTTTTAAGCTTTAAACAATTGCATAAATAAAAATTTAAATAGAAATAGTAAATTTCAAAATAAAATAAAATAAAAAGCTTGAAACGACCTATATTTCGATCATTGTTATTAGAATTGTATTATCACATGACTAGTTCAAGTGACTAATTACATTCCATTCTTTTTTGGGTAAAAAGATTACATTCCACTCTATTGTTGAACGAACAATAAAGCTGCCTAACTATCCAAGAAAGCCATACCTACATAGGAACATTTAGGTAAAAAGTTTGATTATGTGCTTCTTGAGGAAGTGTTTATGAATATATACTTAAATGGAAGTTAGTAATTAATATAATGATTAATATTAGTAATGAAAAAATGTGATTAAATTATTTTGATGTAAATAATATGAAATGAAACTATTAAATAGAGAATACTTAATACAATAACTTTAACTTCAAGGATGGTGGTGAACTGCAGTTGAAAGAGTTACATGATCCTTTGCTTTCAGCTTCACATCAAGAGGTATATTTGGACACTCCGACGATCAGGTAAAAATATATCAAATAATAAAAAAATTTAGGATTATAATTTTTGTTTTATTTATGATTTCAAAAGTTCTCTTTGTACACTGAATTCTTATAGAGTTTATAGAACGTATCTGTTATGATCATCTAAGAAGGAATTCATGATCTTCAAACTACCCTCTAACGAGAGTACACGTGAGTTGTCGAGTTAGTCGTCACCAAATTTCTTCTATGTTAATCTATTAATATGATTGAAGTTACATGTGAATTATTATAAATCACAATTCCATATCTACTCTTGATAACAAGTTAGTCCTAATTTTGAGAAGTTTATGTCATGTTATTTGATTTGATTGAATTGAACCAAAACCACTGGGCTTAGACTGAGGCCCATAACATAAACCTACACGTAAAAACTAATCGATGAAGAATCAAATTATAGCAAAATATTGCTTGAGTTTTTTATTTAGTTTGTTATATCCGATTATTTGGTTCTTTTATTTGTGACAATATTGTATAGGAGCTGGGTGTCATTTTCTTGTTGGACCTATAAAACATTTTGAGTACTTCTTGTACCAGCTCTCGTCACTTATATTAAATTTTATTAAACGAATTTGTTCTAAAAAGGGTCATTTTAGCTTCTAATACAATCTTAAAGATATAATTAATATTATCTACGTCAGCTTCAATTATATTGATGGTGTAATTTTTTTTACACATACATTAAATTAAACTACATGATAAATAGGTTGATATATCTCCATCCAAATCTACATAGAGTGATTATTGAGAAAAACTTAAGTCACACGTTAATAAAATATAAAACTCTGTAATAATTTATAAAAAATAATTTTCCTCGTACTATAAATTGATTTTATGATAATGAGTTAAGTAAAATATAAAACATGAGATGATATAAATAGATGGAATAATATTTATTTATGTATATATGTATAGAGTATGTTTCAATATTCATAAATTCCAGAGTGAACCATTTCAACCATCAACTATTTTATGTAAATTTACACCAACTTCAAACAATTATATTTATTTATTTTTGGATAAATAACAATTTTATTTACTTAGTCTTTAATTGATCCATTTATAAATATTATTTTATATCAGAATAATAAAATCTAAAAAAATTATCAGTGTATAATTGAATTATTCTGATTTTTATTTTAAAATTGTTTCATGTATATAAATTCAACTGATTAATAAATGACTCATTAATTTGACAAGTGACATACTTTGTACAAATTCAAAGTCTATCAAACTACTTGCAAAGCTTTCATATCTGCATCTAACCCTTTGCTGGTCCACCTCTTTGCATTACTAAACTTGCCTTAACCGTTTGACTTTTAAAACAACAAATTATTACCTTTATCCCATATTATAAACACATTTGAATAAGAAAAATGTATGGGGTACACTTCATTGGATATATGCACTTTGAAAGATAAAGATGAAGATAAAATAAAATAAAATATCAAAAGAATGTAGAAAAATTGAGATATATATATATATATATATATCATTGTTGTTTGAATAATTTTACATATTAAAAAAGTTAAATAATTAATTCATGAATTAAATTTGTAATATTTTTTTGGAATAAGCAAATCAAAAGTATATACCCCCTTCGATCAGTATGATAAATAAAAATAACTACTTTTCACGAGTATTAAGCAGGTGTAATTAATTTTTTAAATTTCATCCAAAATATATTTAAAATTTACTAAATTATTATTTTAAATGTCAAACACTCAATTATTAATATTAAATATTTTTTATTTAAGTAAAAATATATTATGAATATTAACATTGAATGACTCAAAAATAATTAATTTTTATTTATAATAGTAACTAAGATTTGAGACCATTTTTTTATTTATAATAATAACTCGAAGAATAAGATTAAAAAAAACTGAAGTGACCCGAGTGAGTATTATGTTATGATTATGCACCAACACTAAAGCAAAAAACAATGCAAAACAAAAGGATAAATTAATAATATTTTGATTATATAGTAACATCAAAAATAATAATATTCTGGAATGAAATACAAATAAAAACGATAAATGAAATATTTGTGTATATAATTATAATTTCTAATTAAATATGTTAATTTTTCAACTATTAATTTTATTTATATTTTATTTTAAAATAATTAAAAGTTACCTAGCACGTAGATTCATTCCTGAGTATATTTTTTGTAAAAAGTAATTGATACAAAATTTAGTAAACTAAAAAGAGACATTTATGACAAAGTTTTAAAATAGGTTTGTATTTAAAAATAATTGTTTTCCAAATAGAACAATACATTATTGCAAAAAAATAAACTAATAATGTTCTTAATAATCTTGGGCCTTGTGACTTTATGAAGAGCCGTAGTTCTTACAAAAGCTATCACTTTTTTTTACAAAGAACAAAAGCTATCTCTTAATTCAATCTGAACTCAAGTTTAAAACTACACAAAAACATGCATGAAGTTTTTTCTTTTAGGTTTTCTGTTCTATGCACCTTTCTAGCTAACCAAAAAAATGTTGCTATTTTTGTAATTAGTGGGTTTGATTCTACAAGTCTGACAAAAATGATTTTTTTTATGAATTAATTTTATTAGTTTGATTTTTAATAAATATTAGATTTAAAAAATAACTTATGGCTGAATAAATTCATATAAAAAATAAAAAATAAAAATTTGAAGTGTTTTAATTAGAGATGAAAATATGTCATATCAAACTCGATAAGATATAAGTTTTGTCTATTTTAGTATGAGTTTGATCTAGTGTTTTGGAAACTCTTAGGTTTTACTTTTTTTTTTTCTTTGGTATTCTAATTATTTGGATTGTTTTTTAAGGTGGCTAACTCTTTGTTTTTGTAATGGGATAAGAGTATTTATGTATTCTCTTTGTACATTTTGATTATAAAAAACACTGCTTTCTTCATCTGAATTTTGCTTTGAACACATATTAAAAACTAATAAATTTAGGTAAGTTTAATATTTTTTACCCTTCTTTCATTAAGTAAAAACAAAATTAATTTAATGTATATTATTGCATTTTTAAGAGTACAACAAAAAAAAACATCATTAATTATATATTAATTTTCTATAAAAAATTTAAGTCAAAAGTAAAATAATTAAAGGATCAAAGATTGAAAATGAATCAAATAAATAATTAATACTTATAACAAAATAGCCTAAATCCTATGAAGACCTAAGCACAATAATTAATAAATAGCATTTGAGCCCCATAAGTAATTGAATACATATATATTAAATAATTTTTGTGTAATCTATGTTTTTTATTTTTATTATATAGAGAGAGAGGGGTTGGTATTGCATGACTAATACAATTTTTTTGTAAGTGTAGATCTATCTTAATTAATTAACTAAGTAGTCTTTATAAAAAGAAGCCTAATTAAAGTAGATTTACTAAATGGTTAGGTTAAGTAATTTTATTACAATACACTTGATCGAACGAAAACAAACATCTCTTAAATTATTAGGAGAGACTCTATCAATATTCATCTATCTCTAAAATCACAAAAATATTTGATGAAAAAATTGGTCTCACAAAAAACAAAAAAATAAGAGTTACTCTATTCCAAAATAATTATCTTATTTGCAAATAAAAATTGTCATATATACATCACTTTCAATTTATTCCTCCATTTGACACTTATTACAAATAAAACATGTCAATAATTAATAAGGATAGTACAGTAAAATCATAATTTTAATTTCATTTATTATTATTATTATTATTATTTTAATTTGTGGAAATTGATCAATTATGACATTTTTTTTTTAGAGAGTTAACAATAATTTAAACACAAAGGGATAAAATTAAGTATACTATAAAATCAAACATTAAAAAGTTTCCCACATGCCTCCCCCTTTTGCCTATATGCGATAACCTTGTGTCTTAATTAAGGACAATTAGAAGCTCCATAATTAGTTTGAGAACTTTTTGCTAAAAGTGATTAAGAGTGGCCCAACTATGAATTAAAAAGAATGGAAGCATTATTCTTTAGTTAGGGCACGTGAAATAAAGATTGAGAAAGCAAAGATTAGATATAAATGCCTCTTCCATGTCTCCTTTCGGCACCATAATCTTCCTTTGTTGCACCCCTTGGGGGCCACGAGTTTAATTTCCTCTCTAGTCTTCACATCACTCACTTCTCTCAAGGTTCATTCAATTCATTCCCTCTTTCTCTTTTTCTCTTTTTCTCTTTCTCACTTGTTAAAGACACATCCTCTAAATTGTTTTAACTAAGTAGCTTGTGTAAGCGTGTGTGAAAGTACCCCCCTTTTTCAAAGCAAACACACTCCATAATTACTCCATCTATTTCACACATCAATTAAAACAAATAGTATACATAAAATAGATAAAATAATATTTTTATACTTATTATCTTTATATTTACTATTACAATAATTAATACAAAGTAAAACACAATATCTTTATAATAGTGAGTGTTGTATTCTCTTATTTCACGCATTATTAAGAAATGATTGTATGTTAAAAAAAAAATAATAGTAATTTTATAAAATTATCTTTATTAATAATTGATATATTTTATATTATTATAAATGCAAAGTAGAATATAATATTTTTTAAATAATATACATAATATTAGTTAGACAGTATAATTAAAAAATAATAATAATAATAATTAATTTTACATTAAATATTTAAAATGATATTTATTTTGAGAAAAATTTATTTTTATTAAAATAACACTCTATACAAACGGATAAATATTGAATTTTGATATAAAAATTATTTGAGAGTATAGTTAATACTACTTCCAACCTTATTTTATTGATCGAAAAACATAATTTTACGTTCCCAATTGAAATTATAATTGACAAAATATTTGACTCAACTTTTAAATCAAATATATTAATTTATTTTTCTATATCACAAAGTATGTTTAAAATCTATTTTTTTTTGGACTGGTATAATAATTCAGTAGCTTGATTTCGAGTACATATTAATATATTTTGCTTATAAAAAAACAAAGTGCTTTTGTTAATGTTAATTATGCACTTGAAAAGCAATGCAAACCCATCATGATCCCATCTTTTTCTACAGTCTAACAACTGTGCTTAAAGTGAGTTTCTTCATGTTTGGCTTAAAATTCTTGAATTAGTAATATTTACGTTCCCCCTTCTTTGCAAATATATAATTGCACTGACACACAAAAGCATTATCTTTTCATATTTATAATAAATAAATAAATAAATAAACGAAGATTCATTAATGCTGCTCTGCATGTATAGTTTGGTTGCTTTCCTCTCTGGGTGTCTTCTGCTTCTTTCTGATCATTTTCTTACCGGATGTTGTGATTACCCATCGGTTAATTTTAACTGTATACCACCATTTCAATTATCATCACATTTATTTCACCTTTTTTATTATAAAAATTGTATGAGTATAACATCATGTTTTTAATTAATACATAGTAAAAAAAATTTAAAAAGATCAATTTTTCACCCATTAAAAATATCTGATATTTTTTGGATCTAGGGACTTGTTTAAAGAAAATATATTATAATACTCATATTTTATTGATGAAAAAAAAAATAATGTATATACATATTGAATGACCACTTAAAAATTTAAAGTGTACATATGTTATTACTCATTTTTTTAAAGAATAATTTAATAAAAATTAGTGATAAAGTTAAGAATAAATATAACTGGTCTCAACTTATCTTTTGGTGACCCTTGCAATTGTTGACCAAATACTAGTACACAACCAAAGAGTGGTTTTTATAATTGTAGTACCAAATTAGAGAAACGTTTTGTTAATAAGAAAAGCCAAAGGAGAATCATATGTTATATATATTATAAATAAATGTTTTGCTACTTGAGTAGCTTAGCTTTAATTTCCACCAACCAAAATTCTGTTGGGTACATGCATGATCACCACTTAACTCCTATCCAACCAAATTAAAAAGGCAAAAAGCATTTCCACCAAAGCAGCTGTTTTCCCTTCCATGCAATCTGATTATTAACCATGGGCTCTTCATAATTTCTAAAAACAATAATCACTTTCGTTTGTTCTATACAATACTGCCTCTCTTTCTATTTAGACGTGGTGTTTATAGAAAATATTTGTTCTATACAATATTCCCTCACTTTATTTTTTTTTTTAATTTTATCTTTTTTAAAGTTTAAAGTGGTATGGACTATGTTTAGTAAGTACAATTTAAGTCTTAATTGTAAAGATATTTAATAAGTTTGGATCCGAGATACTTTTTTTCTCTTCAAATCTAGTGTGTGTTTTTTTCAACTAAACTATTTAAAAAAAAATAGTATTGACTATTATTTTGTCAAAATTATTCATAATCATTAATTGCATAAAGATAAATAATTGGATTGAGATCATAAATAATTAAAGATATTCTAGAAAAAAGATAAATAATTTGATCAAAAATAACAATTTAATGATTTTTTTTATATAATTAAATAACATTTAAACTTTGTGCCAAAAAATACATTTAAATGACAATTAAAAGAAACCGGTGTATTATATGTTGAGTCTAATGACATTGCATTGATAGTATAAAATAATTTTACATCTTTTGATAAAAATTTCTCCTGTTGCCATATATGCTTATTTATCAACCATTTGTAAAAAATAACTACCACATGTGGAATTTATATTAGACGTAAGTATAGAATTAATTTACAATAAAAGTGTATATGTTTTCATCTTATGTAAATTGAATTCCTAACAAAAATCTCCATTTTGTTTTAATTGGCTGCATTTTTATGTATATAGGTCATATACAAATACTACTGTTTTACTAAATGAAGTTGATGAGGTCTAAATTATAAAAAATAATAAATAGTTCAAATTTCAAATTATTTTGTATTGAAATTTCTTTACGGCTGGGCTGTTGATCATTCAATTCAAGTATATTAGTTTTCTCATAACTCAATTTATATTTATTTATTTCTTATTTTTTGTAGAAGTGATAAGAAGTAGAAGTATATCGTTAATTCAAGTATTAGTTTTCAAATTATGTTGTGATTTTCTCTCATAACTCAATTCAAATAGTAGTTTTGAAGTTCTGTTATAATTTTTTCTCATACCTCAATTTATATTTAATTATTTATATTATAAGTGGTATATCTTGAATTAATACTTGAAAACATTTCGTTCTTCACAATTGAGACAATAATATGAAAAAATATTATTGGATTGAGAAAATATAAAAAAATATTATTGGATTGAGAAAACCATCGACAACAAATATGAATTGAGTTGAAGATATATGAAACCTACTAGTATATAATATAATAAAATCCATTTTTAAAACAGTGGATCTATTTAAATTTTGTTCTAGTAATATAATGAGATCCATTAATTTCAGGATGTGTTGCTTGCAATTTTTTACCACTACAAATGCATATAATAGCAGCGTATGTGATCTCAAAGGGGTCAATTAACAATATCAATACCTCCAACTTTATCGGAGCCTCAATCATGGGCAGCTGCTAAAAACTGGCTTTATAAACAAAAAAATAGGTCGCATGTGGTTAACTAAAGACTGTGTTATAGCTGTGTATAGTAGTCTAAAACGTGGATGAACTCTTGACTCCAAATATTTTCTTTAAATATTAGATAACTAATCTTGATTAAAAAAGCTTAGAATGTAAGGACAAAAACCCAGATCTGCAATACTTTGTTGGATGGGATAACCGACGTACATATATAGGCATAAAAATTAAAAGTAAAGATATACTAAAATGTTCTATACATATTTGTTTTTTCTTCAGTTTTTTTGATAAAAATAATAACTTAAAAATATTATTATTAAATTGAAATAAATCAAATCATTATTTTATTTTATAAAAATAATTAAAATTATAAATTATTATTTTAAAAATTATTATCAAATTATTGAAATTTTAAATAATTCTGAATTACCGATTCACGGTCATCCAAAGAACTTACGCTCAAGTACATATCAAAAATAGTTATATATTAATTTTAAAATTGCAAGAACATTAGTTTCATACCTATATTATTATATTAATGATATGATTTAATCATTTGTAAGTAAGAAGAAGAAGAATTAGTCAGAAATGCCGAGGAGGTGGAGGATGTGATATTGTCTGTTACTTTAATTTAACTCATTCGTTCATAATTCGAGGAACACTGTTTATTAGTCAACGGTGCGTATAGATGAATTAGACAGTGATGCGACTTTTATTGCCAATTTTGGAGTTTACATTTGATGTGACTCACTCACTACTCACGCCGGGCCTCACTTTGCTAGCTGTATTTCCCATTTCTACTTTGCTTCTATTCTCTCTTCTTCATTTACAAACTTACAATTCTAAAGTATTAATATTTTCAACATTTCAATTTTATTATTTTATATTATTAATTTAGATAGTGTGAATTTGAAGTTTTTTTTAACGTTGTAAAAAAAAAAATCATATTTCACAAATTGGTGTTGGAATATTTGCTTATTGCATATTATAACTTGGGATGCAAGCTAGAGTTAATTGAGCAAAATTTATCCTCCTTGCAAACAATATTGAGATGGACTATTCTCTCTTCTTTGCTTATTTGAAGGATGGAGTTTGATCTTCATTCCAATTAATACTTGTATCATGCGAAAAGAAACACCGATAAATAAACTCAATAATTTGAGAAGGAATATTGAGATGGATTATTTAATGTGTTAAAAATAAAATCCTTTTCTATATGATCGTAGACTTTTCGGAAGCCAAGCTTTAAAATCATGTAACCCTTTTTGTAAGGCAGGTGACTAAAAGAGTTTATAGCTTATAGCAAGACAAGATTAAGTGCTTTTGTTAGGAATTAAATTGTTTTGATTGAAAATATTAATTTTGTCTAAAATTTTATGTCCATGATGGTAAGACATATGACGATACTCAAGAGACTAATTAATTAAAGAGTTAAATATTTTTGAGTCTCTATAAAAAAATTTATATTTTAATTTTAGTTCATATAAAATAAAATATAATTTTTGGTTACTTTAAAATTATCAAGCATGCAGTTTTAGTATTTTTGTTAAACTAATATATATTTTTGAATGGATTTTTGTAGATATATTTACAACATTATAAAAAATTATTCTACAAAAATGAATTCAAAATTTGATTTCTAGATCTATATTTTTGTAACTTTTATTTTAGATTTTTAAAGTTTTAAAAATTCATATTTAATTTATCAAAAATT
>JBBPBQ010000004.1:48258926-48319964 GCA_037974755.1 Cicer yamashitae
TAAATTTTAAGTTAAATTTATTGTTTAAATTTTTTTAATATTATTTTATTTTTATAAAGATATAATTAATATTACTAATGAATGTTGAATTTAATATAAAGACTTAAATTTTTACAACGTGGTCAACTCAAATTTAAATCTTCAACGTGCTATTATAAAATTATCTTTTGGGGAGATAATTTATGAAAAAAAAAATTAATATTTATTTAATGTTATTTTAAGAAAGAAATTCAAAACTAACACATTAAATGAGTCTTTGCGGTCTTTGTAGTTTTTTTACTTTATTTTTTTCTTACGTACAGAACGAGAAAGATTATATTTTTATTAAAAATTTCACATTATTTTTGTTATTGTAATTTTTAAATTCATACAAAGGTGAAAAAAGTTGTAAGAATAACTTAATAAATAATTAAATTCATAACGATGAGTTGTGTGAAATGATATACATATTTGTGAAGAAATATAATTCATAAAAAGGTGCAATATAAATATTAATAATTTGATAGAAGTTATTAACTATTGATATTAAAGGTTTTATCTCTTCCATAAAGTTTGTTTACTAATTATCATCAAGAACAAATCTTGAGAAAAAATGAATGATAAATAGGTAGATAAGTATAGGAGGATTATGGCTTAAGTGCACTTACTCTCATCATCATCTAGATACGATGGTATGGTTTTTAATGTCTTTAATATGTGAGTCCAAGATCATGTAATTATGGTAGTTTTATTGAATATAAATATTTTTTTGAAAACCTAAATTTACAAAAGTAACTTTTTTTTTTTAATACAGAGAGGAGGAGGAGACAACAATATCCCTCGCATAAAACATGATCAGTTTATGGGACACCAATTTAAAAATCAAAGAATAGTTGTATAATAAAGCCCAAGAGGACTGAGGAGGGTTAGCCTCCAAAGCCTATAGCGTTTGTAGAACTAGGAAGACTCTAGAAAGACTCTAATGAAAATAACTTGTATCACAAGAAAAACCACATTGAAAGTATGGGCTATCAATGACCCAAATAGTATTTATGAATCAAAATAATGTTACACTAGTGACATATTTTTTTTAGAGATTTTTTATACAATATAATTTATTTGAGACGTTTCGAATATTAAAAATGTATATTTATTTATACAAGAATTCATACTCAAATTTACTAATATCTTTCACTAAATTCAGCCTCTATCCCTATCAATGATATAATGTTGATTGAGAGAAAAAGGAAAGTATAAAAATTATAAAGTATTTTTTTTGTTATTGTTGGGGGTGGCATGGCATAAAAATTATAAGGGGTGGTTGGGCCGAAATTGGGCAGTGTTAGTATGAATCACAAGGGGTGCTATGCAATAATTAATAATCCATGTACTATTTTACATTACATACAGTAATTGTACTTTGTAATGTAGAGTGGTCCCTCACAATCAAAAGAAAAGGCAAGAACTTGGTTGCTTGCATCTCTAGACTATGTACTGTAATTTCATTATCATTACTCAAATCACTAGAACCCTATGCTTTTTACCCAGTTCAAATTGCTAGAACCCTATGCTTTTTACCCACTCGATCACATGACTTTGTTTTCTATAAATAAATTAATGGTTTTTGGTGTTTACATATGACAAGTGTCTTATTTTTATGGTTATTTGAGTTTTAGTTTATTTATTTTTTAATAATATGGTTGTTTTGACACTTTATGTTAAGCAATAGTGAAGCCTAGCTACTACAGTTAAGTTGTTTTGGTCCTTTAGGGCATGTTGGGAAGGGTGTGGGGGACTCCAACAAGGACCAATACTCCACTTTTGAAACACCATTTTTGGAGCAAACATCTAACTATAGAAACAATTTTTGGTTACCTATATTATTAATATTTTATATAGTACATAGAATTGCAAAATATATATAAGATTCATATATTTGTTGATATTTTTTTTTTGGGTACAATTTCTTTGTTGGTTTTTACAATACTATACAAGAGTATTAAATTGATATGTCCGGAATAAATTTAGGATGTATTTGATAATAAAATTATATATAAGAACATTTTTAATTAATTTTTATAATTTCAGAGATTATTTCAAAATATTAATACTGTAAGGACTATGTTACACTTTCACAACTACCATCAAATGCTCCAAATTAATTAATTTTACACTTTACTTTTTTGCCTAATTAAAAATTGACTTCAAATGATATACTCTAAATTGTATAAAATGTTTTCACTGAATCGGATCTGAGAAGTATGGTTAAGCTACCATTTTTTAGAACAACTTTATTCACCTATATTTCTAAAAAATTAACACTCAAACAATATAAAAACTATATATTTTCTAGATATTACTTTGAAAGAAATTTGGGGGGCGAAAAAAGTTCTTCCTCTTTTCTGGGACTAATTCACTGATTTGGGCTTTTATAAAACTATTAGAAAATTTTACCCTATACCCCCACATTTGTACCTATACCCCCACAAATTTTTTTAAATGTCAAATATACCCTTAATTTTTTTTACTACTTTAATAACTACCAAATAATTCAAGTTTTCCGGTACATGAAAGATTTCCGGAAATTACCAGAAAACTTTTTATAAGATTTCCGGTACAGTTAAAAAGATGTCTACCGAAAAACTTTTTTAAAGTTTTCCGGTACAGAAGGTTAAAAAGGTGTGTACCGGAAAACTTTTTTTAAAGTTTTCCGATACAGAAGGTTAAAAAGGTGTCTACCGGAAATCTTTTTTAAAGTTTTACGGTAAAGAAGGTTAAAAAGGTTAAAAGTTGTGTATCAACAAATTCATATACCGGAAAACTAGTGAAAAAGTTTTCCGGTACACATATTTTAAAAAAAATAAGTTAAAAAAAATAAATTAAATAAATAATAAAATAATAAAAAATTAAAATTAAAAGAACTTCCGGAAAACTTGTGGGCCGAAGTTTTCCGGTAACTTCCGGAAATGTCAAAAAAAGTTTTCCGGTATTGTATATATTCCAGAAAAGTTGAAATAAGTTTTTCGGTATTTTTGAAAAATTTCAAAAAAAAAATTCAGAAATGGTCTTTTGTACCGGAAAACTTTTTTCAAGTTTTCCGGAGTGTAACTTGTGTACCGGAAAACTTGAAAAAAGTTTTCCGGAATAAATGAATTTTTTTACTCACTTTTGTACCGGAAAACTCAAATTGTGGAATAATGAAAATCTGAAACTTTTAATATTTATATAGGGACATTTATGTCTTTTCCTTTAGTTTGTGGGGGTACAGGGATAATTTTGGGGGTACAGGGTAAAATTTTCGAACTATTAAGCTAGTAAGCCCAAAGCGGCCCATAACCAAAAGAAACATTGCTAACAAGATCCGCTTGATCATCGTACAGATTTGATGGTTATATCCTATATCTCTACGTTTAATCTTTACCCTACAAATGCAAAAAAATGATAATTTTTTTCTTCTTATAATTTTACCGGATTTTTTTTTTTTATGTTTTACGATACACAATATATACTTCGGAAAACTTTTTCCGAATTTTTCAGTAAATAAGTTACATTCCGGAAATTTTTTTCTAAGTTTTTCAATGAAGAAGTTACTTTTTTAAAAAAAAAAAATTGGTGTGTACAGGAAAATTTGTGAAGAAATTCTCCGGTAAACTTCTACTAAAAGTTTTCCGGTAATATACATTTTTAAGCTTTTGAAAAACTTTCTTTAAAGGTTTTTGGTACACACCTATTTACTCTTCTGTACAAAAAAACTTGTTTAAAGTTTTTCGGTAGAAACCTTCTGTATTGGAAAACTTTGAAGTTTTTCGGTAAACCTTTATGTACTGGAAATCTTCTAAAATATTTTTTGGTAATTTCTGAAAAACTTTTACCTACCAGAATATTTTTTTTGTTTGATCCATAAATCTTTGATTGGTAAAAAAAAATAAAAATTAAATTGATAAAATAATAAAAAAAAATCAAAAATATATTTAACATTTTTAAAAATTTATGGAAGTATAAGTAAAAATGTGGGATATAAGGTTTTGCTTGATACATACCATTATGGGCCATGTGTAGTCCAGGTAGCTTGGTCATGGTCCATAACTTTATTTGTGTTCTTCATTTTATTAAACTCTACTTTTTTGTGTTTTAAAGTAATTTATCGACAAAATTCACATAAATTAAATGTAGAAAAAGAGGAATATTTTGAATTTGGTGCCCCATTATATTTAATGTCTATATAATTATTACGTGAACTGTGCTTACGAGATCAATTTTTTTATTTATTTTAATTGCGGTTAGAGTATTTTAGTAAAAGATAATACTTCTAGGATTTCTAAAGCATGTTTTCATATGATACAATATTACATCCATCCTTTCCTCATTATTTCTCTTGAAATACTCAACAAACATCTATAACTAATCAAAGTTTGCTCACGAAGAGAAAGAATAAAAAATATAATTAATTGTAAGAAATTAACTTGATATACTCAACAAGTAAGGACTAATTATAATATTTTGTATGCGATTGAATTTATTTTTTTTCTAAACCATATTATAGATACAAAATATTTGCTGCTAATTTCTATTAGGGAACTTGTTAGACATGCGAAGTCGATTTTTTCAATATGCGAAAAATCAATATCGAACCTTTTATGACTACTTTCTTAAAGAGCTCAAATTCTTAACACTAGACCAACTAATTAAAATTATGTGTACTATTTACAAAGGAAGTTCCTACATAGATTCACACAAAACCCAAAAAATAAGATTCATCACCTCATAATTACAATTCTATTAGCCTTCCCATGAATTTAAGATGGAATTTCGTGATAATGATTCTTTGAAGGATAACTTAAACCTCACATAAACACAAAATTATTTATCAATTAAAGAAAATATATTAGGAATGCTCTTTGATCTATCTATATACACTGTAAATTTTACCAAAAGCTTCGTTACTTTAGGAGATCAAGAAACCTAAAAACAAGCATAATGATGGAAAAATTTCGTTACCATGAATTTGACCAAAAGTATACAAACTGCTCAATTACAAAGTTCAATCCCTGTACTATCTCGCCCTCTTAACCTCTATCTCCAATTATCATGTTTAATTGGGTAAACTACTATTTTAGTCCATGAAAGTATAAAATGATATTATTTTGGTATTTGATTCAATAAAAAATTAAAGTTAGTTCTCGAATCATCAAAATAGTCACTGAAAAATACAATTTTCTATCAAAATAGTTCATGACAGTTATAACGTCTGAGACTAAACTGGTTGACATTTTCATGATTCGAGTATTAGTTTGAGATTTTTGCCGAATCAAAAACTAAAATGACAGCGTCATTTACTTTAATGGACTAAAATAGTGATTTAATGATTTTGCAATTGCAAATTGATTACAACACTAACATGCAAGTATGAAACTTGATGTAAAAGGTAAGTCCGTGAGGTAGTTGGACCATATTAGAAGCTCCCTTCATTCCAATAGAAATATCAAATATCTTATTAAGTTTGTAAAGAAAGAAATTTAAAATTTACCAAACCACTAAAATTAGGCTAACAAAAGTCATCATATATTCATATTTAACATGAAGAACGTGATATATATATACCATAAAGTATCATTTTCACCAATACCTTCCACTTCCATTAATGAAATACTTGATTTCTAAGTTGTATTGCTCGTATTGCATGTTTTCTCACAGGAGGCTTATGCTACTTTAGACACTTTTCTATATAGCTCTAGAGCTTATAAGCTGAATTTGAATTTTATTCATTAAGAATCTCTCACCTTTTTTCCATTGGACCAATCTCTACTATTCTTATACTAACACTATAATTTCACTTTTCTATATATTATAAGATTTAAGAATGAAGTTTCGAGTTTAAACTAATAAACTAACGTAACCACTAATTTCTAATATTTGTTTATCCACAAATATATACACAAACGCTTTTTGATGCATGTACGTAGAAAATTGTATCCAATTTAATTATACTTTTTTTTTATATTCCCACAAATAGTTCAGTTGATGGAGTAAGAAATTAACAAGGAAGTCCCTAATTCAACACGAGTAACTAACAAAAAAATCTAATTTCTAATATTTATATATAAAAAAACAAATATACTTCTTTTTATATATGTATGTAGAAAATTATATTCAATTTTAATATTTGGTTCTCGTATATATACATAAAGTCGTTGTTATAGCTATTTGGACAGATGCCAAAATTTTGAACCCTCACTTGAAGAAAGATAGACTGGACCATGAACGTTATAAGAAAAGTATAATGAAATCAAGAAATTGATGGGTGTTTGTAGCAAAACTGGATTAAATTAACAAGACACATACTTGGTGAATAATGCTGGGTTTTCAAGCTTCTTTTCGTAAACATGGAATAATAAATATTCACTAGCAGAAAAATAAAATTAGGTAATCAAAATTAGAGAAAAAAATCCGTCACTAATTTACTACTCACTAAGTTTCTTTTCAATTAAATATTTAAAGACATACTCTAAATTTTTGTGCTAATTTATAACTATTTTTAGCCTAGTTGTGATTTAATTAACCGTTCATAGATCAATTCCACAAACTATTAATATTCATATCATAGATCAATTCCACAAAAATTATAATAAAATTAAGGAGGAAAACGCGTAGCTAAATCATCTTGAATATATGAGGCCAGAAATAATGATTGTATATTTTTTTTATAACAAAAAAATACATTAAAACAACAAAATCTTGAACATAATCAATAATGTATACATTTCAACTATATATATAATATAATTAACAATTAGTATATAACAATCTAAATTCAATTATATTCTACTAGTAAACAATTCGATTGGCTTCTCTTTTTCTTTCCATTCTATGAACCTACATGGTGAAAACCTAACCTTGTATTCCGTAATTGTTTCAAGTTTAGGTGACCAAACTTGATCCTTAGACCTCACAAGTTGTTCATAATGTTTTTTCAATTCAGGAGTACTACAAAGAAAACCGTTGCTAAAAGTATTTCCATTATTCATCTCCAATTTGTCACCATAGATAAGGCCAGTTATAAATTCCGGCATAACCTTAATCAAGACTCTTCCATTAGAACCTTTCAAATATTGAAAAGGGCACTTCCCAAATTTGATAGGTGATTTACTAGTGCAAGATCCAAAGGCTGAGATTGAAGATACCGAGAGGGTGTCAATAGCAAAACGGTCAATAGGTAGAACAAAGTATGTTTGACCAAGCATGAGTTCATCATTTATTGATAAAACTGGAATTGGGTGTCCTATGAAAAATGAATCTGCATGGCAAACCATCATTTCAGGGAATTCAAACATTATTTCACCAGCTATGTGTTTTCCTTTCAATGATCTTGATGTTCCTTCCCAAAATATGAGTTTCACATATGATGATGATGAGTTTTTGTTGTGATTAAAGCATAGAGTGATTGATGATGCATTTCCCATTTCTAAAAAGAGATATTAGAGAGACTTTTTTGAGAATGGAATGGAAGGATTATTTGGTTATATATAGGGATCATGGAAATATTATTTTGACTTTATAATTTAGATAATACTTTTGTTTGTAAGTTTCTTAATATTTTATGTGGGGCATATATGATTGATGGGGTCGGTGGTTTGGTCATCAAAGTCGGCTTTGAACATCTCTCTCTCACTCATCATGTGATGTGTGAATCTTTAAACACACATTATCTTCTGTTAATTAGTTTTGTAAAAACAACTCACACCCAACATAACAACTAAAACATTTGACCGTGGTTTTTTTATTTTTATTATCAATATGATTATTCATTCATTAAAATATTTAAGGAGAATGATATAGTAGACTACGTTTCCTTTGTAGTAATATTTAAAAGTCAATATTTAAAAGCGATTAAACAATAACATCATTTATATTTTTATAATTAAAACAATAATTTGATAAAAATAAAAAAAATATAAATATGGTTTTTTAAATTTAATTTGTCAAATCGATACTTTCATATCACCATCTGAGTCATAAGAAGAAAAAAAGAAGGTGATATATAGAGTACAATTTCTATTTAAAATTTTCTTATATTTAAGTCTAACTTTACTTACACTTTTCCTTTCCAATTGATATAATATATATATAGGAGTAATATTTAGGATTTTACTCTTTCCAGTGGGTAAAGATTAGTTCGTGTATGCAAACATAATTTTGGTCTATTTCCTAATAGAAATAAATTATGTTTGAATTAAACGTCTCATTTTTGTCATGTGATATAAGTGCGTGATAACTGCTTTGAATATTCCATGATTAGGCACAAAAAGTTTATATTAATAAACACATGTAACACAAAGTCAACTACGATTTAAATTTCTCTCTCTCATTTTTTTTCCTAAATAAAAATTATGGTTAAAGAATAATGTTAGTATAAAGTAGGTTTTTTTTTTTAAAGATTTATTAAAGATTTATAAAATAATTTATATTTATCTCTCTTCAATTGTATTAATTATAGTCAAATATACAATCTACTTATCTAATACTTATCTTTTAACTACTAAATCAAACCGTTGAAGTTTGCAATTTATCTCACTCTAATTAGCTCAATATTACTACATTTGTCCCTTTATATAGGGATTCGTGGACTTAATCACGGGTAGTAAGAAAATTGTTTATATTACATTACTTAGTTCTAATTACAAGAGATTTTTAGAGAACTTTTGGTGCTCTCTCTTTTCTATTTATAAGCAAATGTGAGTTAATAAAAATTAATGTATTTCATCCAAAATTGGAATGAAATGCATCACCTTTTGTTCTCCCACTTTTGTTAACAAATAGAAATAGAGGAAGTACAATTTATAAGAAAACATTACAATTTTTAAAGTGTATTTATCGTTTAAATTATTTTTTTATCCTATTCAAAATGTTTGTCTTTTTAATATAAGTAGTGCATATTTAACGTCTTACAAATTTTTATAAGAGAATATATAGAAAAATAGTTGAAAATTTAAAACGACTACATTGATATTGATGCTAATATTTTGTTTTTTCTCTTATAAATGGGACTAAAGATAATATTAAATTTATTGATAATTTGTGTTGTTTTATATATTTACGGGAGATAATTAGTTTATATTTTGTTATAGTATTTATTGTAAATCATAAAAAGATATAACAACAAAAATAATAATTATATTGTTCAAAATTTATAAGGAGTCTCTTAAAAAGCATTAAAAAAACTGGGATATTATGTACAGAGACGAAGATAAGATTAAATTTGGTGCATAGATTATACAGTGGACGACCTAAAAAGATTTTGAATAGTAATAGTATGTTCAACAACGGATTAATTTAGGATAAGCTTTACTGACAAATTAGATCATTTTGATTTTAATCCAATAGAATAGTCAATCGAATAAGTATTTAATTATATAATTGTTTATCCAAATTAACACTTATAATTTGGTATAAGCTCAAGCAAATGTAGTTTTCTTTTAAAACTATTTTTTTTATAGTAACTTATATCAATGAAGTATCAATATTGTCTTTCATTTTATATCTTTTACTATATTTTTCAATTCTTTTAATATTATATATTATTAATGAATAACTCAATTAGTAGTGAAAATGAATGGACGATTTAGTTATTTTCAGGTACTAATAACAGGTCACACTGTTTCTTGTAGTTGCAAAGTCTCCACCTATTTGTGTCTATGATATCTTTGTGCTCTATTTTTATTTCTAAAAAAAATGAATGCTATTTTTGTAAAGTAATCCATATATCCTACAACGTATGCTGTTCTAGAAAAAATGGCATAATTTATTTGTTTAATAATATTAAAAGAGTATTAATGTTATTTTGTCTATTATACCCCTTATTGATTATTACTATATATTTTTTCAGTTCTTTTAACTTATTTTTCTCATAAGGTTAAATGAACGTTAATTTTGTAAATTATAAATCATAATTTCTCTTTCTCATATTTATAAAATTAATTACATATCGTAACTAATTGGTTTGTCATGTGCTAATGGAGAGAATAACTTATATTGTTTTTTGTTCATACATACAAAATGAACTACATTTTTTAATTCATGTGTCATTACTCTAGTGACATATATTTTGAGACAAAAAGAATATAATTTACTTATTGTTTATCCAATTTGTATTGGTTATTATTTATATAGTTAATAATAAGGATGGCAAAATGGATCGGTTAGTTAAGTTGATACGCTCAGTTTAATCTACAGAAAAAAAAACAGACTATCACAAAGTAGAACAGATTGATCCGTTAGATCGAATTAAAAACTTATTATTTTTTAATTATTTTTCTCAACTTTAGTTGTTGTTATTTTTCCGATTCTTTTTATTAACACAATCAAACTAATGACTAAACTGACTCATTAAAAAAAAAGTTATTTGTGTTTTGTTTATCCATATTTGTTCTTAACTACTACTATAATTTATAGGGCAAGTAGTCTTGGTTATATTCTACGTCATCACATGACTCAAATCCACACTTGATTCTTAAGGTAAAAAATAATTTGGTATTATTTTGTTTATCCAAATTTATATTATACAATCTTAGCAATTTCAAGAAATTAAGCATATATAAACTCCATTATAAAAATATTGTATTTTTATTTTTTAAGTACGTATTCATTTTATTTTAATGAAAGACTTTTAAAATAAACTGATGTGATGAAAATAGGATGAAGTGTTTATGTGTTTGTTAATAAAGATACATTTTTGAAATAATATAAACAATATTTTTTTTAAAATTAGTATAACTTAATATTTGTTGTAATGAGTCACAATACCTATTGTACTTTATTTTATAATATACTTGTTTTCCCCTTAAGAAAAAAAAAGAAATGAAAACTCAAATAATTAAAATGTGATGTATTATCATTACTTATATAATTTTTTATCACTATTCAACGACTGAAGCTAGCTCAGTCATTTCATTTCATTTTCATGTTAATTTATAAAATTAATTAACCACCACATGACTGCAAATTGCACCAACGTCATCCAAAAATATAAACAAATCAACCCAATCAAAGTCATCCACAAAAGCCATGTAGCCTTGAGTACTTGTTGACACTCTCTAACCCGTGATGTGAGAGCTTTAATTAAAAACAAGACAAAATACAATTATAATTCTTTAAATTTTAGTCAATTTTTATTTAGGTCACTTAAATTTATTTTATTTTAATTTTAATATTTTGAGTTATATTATATTTGTGTTGTTAATTATGCATCTGATCAATTTTGATAACAATTATACTAATTCTTAGAAAAATTAATCAAATATTATATATAGTTTACATTTTTTAATTTTCTCTACAACAATTTAAATACGCGTATAACCGTTCAAACAAGGTAATAAATTTTTATTTATATAATCAATATCTTTAATTTTTTTAACATACAAAATAGTTTGGATGGTATAACTTATTTCGATTAGATCTTAATATTTTATGACAATAATTCGAGAAATTTTTTAAAGTTAAAGCACTGTATGCATAATCTATAAAAATAAATATACCCTAAAAGTTAATAATGGAAATGAATGTAATTTAAATGATCAAATCAATAAAAAATAAATTTAAATGACTTACTTAAAAATTAAACTAAATCTAAAGGACTAAAAATATATGTTTACATAAAATCTATACATGATTATTTTAATCTATCAACCCAACTAATTCATTAAATAATTATTATTAAAGAATGAATACTTCAAAATTAGTAGGTGTTTGTGTTTTTCGTTTGGCTCTTTCCAACTAGTAAAATTTAATGTTACATATAGACAAAGTCAGTAGAAGTCACTCAAAGCCTCAAGAATAATTAGTTAAAAGAGATATAAAAACAAAAATTATCAAAGGTAGAAAATTACAACCCCAAAACTAAAGTTAATTTGGATCGCGTGTCATAGGCTCATATTAATTGAACTTATCTATACGTTGTCGGTTTAAGACCAAGCTTATGATTTTCACGTGCTATTTTGGTACTCTTTTTCAAAACATTAAAGAGTAGGTTAATTTGCGTAGAGATTTTGTTTGCCTTCGATGATAAAATAAAACTTCATTTTCTAGGTATTCTTTGAGTATAACTATAGAAAGAAGGATAGTTTAGAATGAATTATTCGTAAGTATTTCGTTGGAGATCAAAATTTAAAAATTTTCAAAAAATTATAAGAATGATCGACAATATTCTTCAGATATAATAGTCTATAATTTTTTTTGTCTTTATTAATATGTAATATAATTTTTTTTTAGTTTTATTGAACTGATATCATTTAAGTTAATATTTTAATTATAAAAAATAAATTATTTATTAACGTCTATTTTAAAGAAACAACGTCTTTAGTCGTTCGAGTTTTCAATATTAGACCGTGATCCATATTAAAAAATTTCTAAAAACAATTAATCTCTTTGAAATTAATTAATGTCTTTAACATTTTTTAGAAATAACTATATTTAATTTTATAAAAAAATACCTATATATAATGTTACTATATATTTAATATCATCCTATAAAAAGTCGAACAATGAAGAATAAATCCGCTCTGAATCTCTTTTTGCAACATATTTCCTTATAAAAAAACCAACTTCTTCGTATCTCCTATTTCTTTCAACATGTTTCCTTGTAGAATCTCCATTCTCATAATTGTGATTTGTTTGATGTTGATTTTACATTAATAAGAAAAAAATATAACTGTAAATTTCTACTTTTAAAAGGTGAAATTTACTTCTCTATAAATATATTTTTTGTAAATTAATTATATTTAAGAATTACTACAATTGGGGAAACGTTGAAGGTCAATATGTCTGTGTGGTCTGGTAAGACTTCCAATTATTAATTGTTGTAGAATACATGAAGATCTCCAATAATTGTCTCATCTTTTTTTATTTATTTTCCTTTGTTGATAATTTATCTCATGTTTCTTGTAGTTTTGGGCATGTTACAAAAAATAAAACGACAATTGGGAACTTTATTATTTTATCACACAAGAGGTGACAAGTAAAGACGGGTGATTGTGACCTTTATTTATTTATTTTTTTGACTTTTTATATAAATAAATAAATGAAAATATTTTGAAAGCTAAATATTAATATAAATTTATATAATTGCGATATTTCGAGTTTAAATTAGAAACAAAATATTATATCTTACTATTTTTGCGTAATCAATTAAATTATTTAAGACACATTTAATTTAAGAAACTTTTTTAAGCAAGGAAGGGCATTAATAGGATATTCGAGGAAAGTCCAAAACCGTGTTTTAGGACAAAAATTGCATCCTTGACTTGGTTACAAGTTTATAGTTATTTTTGTTGAGTTGTTACTAGCTTGTTACAACTTACATAATCATGAACAAGTGTGCATGCGTGTCTTTCTAACTCCTACTTAGAGTTCTTCCATTTTAATATTAGAATTATAATAAGACCGCATGATATAAACGAGATTATATATGCAACCGAATAATATTTAGCAAATTTTAATGTACCAAACAAAAAATTGGCAATTTTTATTGGAAAATAAGTACCCAATTGACTTTTTTTTTTTTTTTTGTGATGTTTAAATGTTGCCGACGATATAAATCAAATTTTGTAAATCAATAAAACATTTACAAATTAAATTTGTAAGAGTTGCACTAAAACAAAGAAATTGAAAATATACTACAAGGCTTAGTGAAACTTTGATATACACATATGTTGGCCAAAAGGTATGAAAGCTTGAGAAAGTATGTTCCTATAAATTGTATCTATACATTTTAAATTGATTTGCTTCCATCATATGAAAGCCTCAAGTATGATAAATAGTGAATCTAATACAATAAAATAACTTTTCTAAAAGTAAAATAATTTATTTAACTTTAATTTTAAAGAAAATGCTTGTTATTACTAGAGAAGTTCAGCAAAAACCTCAAGAAACTTATATGACACTAGGAATGTGTAATGTGTGAGGCGAGTTAGACTCTCACCTTAGATTCTATTGTATAATATTTGTAATGGTTTACAATGCCCCAAATTTATATTTATTACAATTTTTAATTTAATTCATTAATAAGAAAGAAATAAAGAAAAATAGTTAAATTGAATGATATTGATAATACATACAATTGTTTATTTTAACGGTCGTAAACATTTATATAATTAATTAGATAAATACTAGTTAGTGTAATAAACTAACCAACTTAACTAGTTAATCAACTAAGATATCTTACTTATTATTATTTTACACTAATTAATTGATTATCTAATTAACTAGATAAGTCTATGTAACTCGTGATATAATTGACATTCTCTCAATTATTAATATTATTTAATTTATTTTTCTTCAACTTTTTCTCTTATCAATTATTTAAATTAAAATTCATAATAATAATAATACTTATTTCTTTGCTAACACACCATAATTCATATTAATTAGATTATCGGAATACTCAAACTAACACACCATAATTCTTTTTTTCTTTTTCTTTTTCTTTTGGTGTTTGTCTAATAATGTTTTGAGCTACTAATATAATTAAAATGCTTTATCCAGTCTTCTCTTTACAGTGCTCTAATTTTAAACATTTTAAACATTGGCACCTTATTATTGTATATATAAAAAAGAATATTAAAAATGTTGAATTTAAATTTTTTATACATGACGTAGTAGTCTAGTCGCTGACTCGCTCTCTATTTATCTCGGTTCCGTATCGAAATTGTTAATAAAGTATACAAATAATGCAATCATCAGCAACATTAACTAACTATCAATAATTATATGTTAAAGTTTCACATGATTATGTTTGAAATTCTCTAAATATAAACATGTTCGTGTGAACGTAATAAGCTACGGTTTTCCGTTTAATATAGAAGCTATATTGTAGGAACTTAATTTTTGAATACTCACTTGGATTCACATCATTCATACGTACTTTGAATTGTTTTTTTTTTTTTTTATATTAGTAGCTTAGAGTCGCGAATTAAGTCGTTTTCTTTAAGATATTTTGCGGTACTGACTCTGACTAAAATTGTGAAAGTCAAACGATCAACTATGATGTTCTCAAAGTAAAATAATTTAAACGATCAACTATGATGTTCTCAAAGTAAAATAATTTAGATACATTGTATCAGTTTTAGTACTACATTGTTGAAAACTGTTTTAAAATCATATTATCTAAGTATGGTGGTTAAGGCCATTCGGAAATATGGTACTAAGACCACTCGAAAATTTGAAGAGACAATTTTTCTATAAAGGGACAAAAAGAAATTTGGGACGGAGTAGAAAAAAGGAGAAGAGAAAAAACTCTGGTATTTTTATGAGTTTTGGTACACTTCCGCGAGACGGGTTTTTGACCGGTTCTCTGAAAACTAATCAGTCTATAGAAAAATTGGCCTGCGAAATCAGAGGAGATGGAGGAAGACTCAATCATGTAAAAACTGACGAGGAGAAGTGAAACCAAATGGAGGACTTGATCATATACACAACAACAACAAAATCGGAGAGAAAAAAACATATGCATTAAAAACATAAATATTAAACTTTTTTGAGTATTAAAAATAATACACCACACAATCAAGCTTGAGCTCAGGCCCGACCTTGCTGAGCTGGCGGCAACAATGTGCGCATCCATGTGGTGGTCGGTTTGAGTGCATTCTCTCCTTTATAAGATTGAGTATCATTAAGACACACCTTAAAGGTCGTCCTTATAAACACTACTAGTATATAATATCTTTTCTATGTGAAACTTCATTTTGTTATCCGATTCACTCAATACCAACTCTATATTTTAACACTTAGTGTTTAAGTTTGAACAAGTTTGTAGTACCTCAATTTTGTCCTATTAATTAAAAATGCCCAATAATTATTTTACAATTATTATTATAAAAAAATCTAAAAAAAATCATCATTTGTAATAAATAATAAAACAAATAAATTACAACAATTTTTTTTATTTTTTTTTGGAACAATGCCCTGTCACACAGACACACCAACAACATCAACACCCCAACCCATCATCCTCTGCCATTAACCAGCCAAATCATTGCCATTAACCAGCCAACTCATTGCCACAGCAACTCAGCTTTGTTTGCTTTGAAAAAGAAGAGAACAATTTTATTTTCAAAATCTCAAACATACTATAAACTAGTTTTTTGCCTAATCTGATTTATTTTTTAGCCTAATAAGGTATTACTTGTAATATCTGTGTGCACTCAATGAAAAAGTAGAAGACCCTTTTCCTTAATTATACATTGCTTAAAATTTGTTACAAAAACAATGCAAAATCCAGTTAAAATTTGGTGTAGAACAATGTAAAATCCAGGACTCAAATTTGTCCACTGATCAGAAACACTCATCATTTTACTTATAAATTGAGACAAAAAAAAATCAAGAGAGAGAAAAAAAAACCTAATAAAGAAATGTAAAATTGTTGAGAACCTAAACCCATACAAAAACTAACCAACGCAAGTAAAAAACCTCATCAAAATGTTAACAAGCAGAACAAGCAGAAAGCAGAAGAAGAAATAAGGTACTTTTTTTATTCTAAAAAAAATGTAAATTTGGGATTACTGTATGTGAAAATAAAATAAAAATTATAATGATGCAAATTTTAGCATTTCTGATAAAATAAAAATAGGGATTAGGCGTGTAACATTCGAGATGAGTTGAAATAATGAAATTTGTTTGTTACCGTCGCCGGAGTGACGGTCATTTTTCAGCCACACCATGCTCGACCTTTTGAGTTCTTCCCCTCCTTCTCGATCCCACTCTTTTTTTTTTCTCCTGCTTTATGCGTTTCCCTGCGTTTTTTCTTCTTTCTTTGATTCTGTGTTTTTCCTCTCCACAAGCAGCAGCCGTAGTGCCTTCCCTGATATTAGGGTTTCTAAGCTTATTAAGCTTGGGTGGTTGCTATTAATATCTTTCACTTTTTATTTTTACTTTGTTTTTGTTTTATTTTTTATGTATAAAAAATTTAGTTTCTTTTAAAAACTTTGGGTTTTGCATCTGTTTGTTTTTAATATGTTTTATTTTTTTTAAAAGAAAAAGACCTTCCTTTTATTCCTCTACTTTGTTTTATATTTTTATTATATATTAAAAATCCTTTTTTAATACTTAAGCTTTACGTAGTTTTCTTTTAAACATTTTTTTATATAAAAAAGAGAATAGATCATTTTTTTATACACACATTAATTTTTAATTAGTTCCTAATAAATATTCCAAAAAAGAAATTTTTTATTAGATATTAATTAAATTTATCGTCTTTTAATCTTTTGGTTATCAAGATACAAGTTGTATAACTTAATAATTCTAAAGTTCGTTTTATAAGTAAATTAATTTAACTTTTATTTATTTATTTATTTAAAAATTTGATTAATTAGATGCGACATCTTTTAATCTTTGAGTTGTTAAGACACAAGTTGTATTACTTGACAATTTTAAAACTTAATATTTAAAACCGAAATTGATAAAATATTTTCAAAAGGATTAAATTAGATGTGACATCTTTTTACTCCTTAAATTTTTAATATACAAATTGTATTACTTGACAATTTTAAAACTTAATATTTAAAACCGAAATTGATAAAATATTTTCAAAAGGATTAAATTAGATGTGACATCTTTTTACTCCTTAAATTTTTAAAATACAAATTGTATTACTTGACAATTTTAAAACTTAATATTTAAAATAAAAAATGATAAAATATTCTTAAAAGGATTAAATTAGATGTGACATCTTTTTACTCCTTAATTTTTTAATATACAAGTTGTATTACTTGACAATTTTAAAATTTAATATTTAAAATAAAAAATGATAAAAATATTCTTAAAATGATTAAATTAGATGTGACATCTTTTTACTCCTTAAATTTTATGAGACACGAGTTGTATGACTAGATAGTCTTAAAGCTTGCATTTTAAATTATTATTTAAATTAAACAAATCCTTTTTCAAAACAACTTTTTTTTATCAACAACAAAACATATTTTCTTTAAAAACAATCAACACATCCGCATTTTCTACCCAAGAACTACGTAGCTTTGATTTCTCCATCGCACCGGGAGATACGTAGGAGCAAGATCGCACTCTTGTCAAGCATAATAACAAAAGACTTTTTTTTTTCTCTCTATATTTTAAATGTATATTTATCATTAGATTATTTTCATAAAAATATTATATTTGCATTTTAAAAAGGAGAAATAAATATATTTAAGTTAATATTAATTTTGCACAATTAATTATAGGTAACCATTTTTTTAACGGATGTCGTAGGGTGCTAATACCTTCCCTACGCATAATCGACTCCCGAACTCAAAATTTGGTTTCAAAGACCATTTTTTTTATTTTATTTTTATTTTTAAGGGTTTTTCAATATTTTCCCTATTTTAAAATAAACTTTGGTGACGACTCCATTGAATTCGAGAAACACTCGAAATTTTAGGCCGCGACAGCTGGCGACTCCACTGGGGACTGTTAGAGAGTCAAGCCTAACATAATTAATTGTGCAAATTTTTTTGACTTCGTTTATATTTATTTCTCCTTTCCTTTTCTTTACTTTATGCCTTTATTGTGTATTAGTTATTTTCTTGTAGTCATTATCTTTATATATATATATATATATATATATGTGTGTGTGTGTGTGTGTTGAGTATTTTACATCGTTTATTGGATTGTGATTCTCTTCGCACACTACACATTCACTTACACACACATTTATGAGTGAGACCCTATACCCGGGCCTGAGTAAAACTTAAGTTTAGTTGGGGGTTTAGTGGTAATCATATTGGATGTACATCCTATTTGGTTATTGCGAAAATCTCGTCTAAAGTGTGACTCCATTGAAAATACCTACATTTTGGATGTACTTCCTATTTGTAGTGATGTTTCAATACGAGTACTTGGCTCTAGAGACCAATGAATTTTAGGACTATAGAACCCGCCCAGGAAAGAATTCACGAATTTAGAAGCTTATAGACTTTAAAATTTCTCTAATCTTGGTTAGGATGCATCTAAGTCATATCCTAGCTTTCTTACTTTTAAATGGCATATTTTTTTTATTTTTTATTTTTATTTTTATTATTTTTATTTTATTTTATTTATTATTTATTTTGTTTTTTTTTCTCCACCATCCGACGTTAGTATAACTCTCAATTTTTTTTCTTTATTGCATCAATGCAAGTAGTTTTCGTCATTAATGTTAAAGTTAAATTTTTTTTAGTATCATGCATTCCTTTAAAAATTATTTTCAACACCATACCATACATTATTCATAATCATTCATTTTTATGTAGGTCCATTAGAGAACCATTGAATTCAAAGTTGGGGTGTGGATATCTTTGATTAAAAATGGGATCCAACAATGAAACTGCAACCCCAATGCTAAGGAAAACTATGAATGTGAAAGCCAAAAAGCCTCAGGTTGACAGTTTAAAAGAACTTCGTAGCTTGTTGGAACTTAATCACCGGTCAACATTTACTAAGAAATATGGAAAGATTCTTGATTTATTGGATGTGGATGTACAAATAGGGGCTATTACCGCTTTGTCTCAATTCTACGACTCTCCTTTGAGATGCTTCACTTTTCAAGACTTCCAACTTGCGCCTACTTTGGAAGAGTTTGTACCAATTTTAGGCTACTCCTTGGAAAAAGGGAAACCTTATCGTTACATGGGGAATTATCCATCCACAACCAAAATAGCTGAGATACTAAAGGTTGAAGAGGAAATATTGATTAGCCAAAAGAAGAAAGGGACTTCAGGGTTCCTAAGAAGTTTTTTTGAGAAAAGAGCACATCATTTAGCTAAAGCCCAAGATTGGAGTGCTTTTATGGAAGTGCTAGCTCTCACCATCTACGGAGTTGTTCTATTCCCGAGTGATGAAGAAATTATTGATTTAGCAGCAATCGATGTCTTTCTAGCCTTGAAGAATAGAGGAGAAAATCCTACAACAGTCGTCCTCGCTGATGTGTACTATACACTTAACTACTGTCATGAAAAAAAAGGCAAACGAATTTTGTGTTGTTTACCGGTTTTGTACGTCTGGTTGGTGAATCATATGTTTGATAGTGGGTGCCAAAAGCATTGTCCTATCAATGATTTCAAGAACTGTTGTGTTGACATAAAGGATGATCGAGAATGGGCTCAAAGGTTGGTAGATCTTAATGAAAAAACAGTTCAATGGTATGCGAGATGGCGAGAGGTAAAAGAAGTAATATACCAATGTGGAACATTCCCTAATGTGCCACTTATGGGGACTAGAGGTTGTGTGAATTATAATCCAGTATTGGCCTTGAGGCAACTTGGGTATCCTATCATAGGAGAACCAATGCAAAAACTAATAACCCCTTTTATTCTTTATGACATGGGTTTAGAAAACATTGAAGATTTGAGGAGAGTACGTCAATCTTGGAAGACGATAATCAGAAAAGGGAAGGAACTTGGAAGTAGAAGTTGTGGTGCAGATGATTGCTACCGACAGTGGGTCAAGAATAGGGTCCAAAAGATCAAGCTGCCTTTTCGTCGTACATCTGAGGTGGTCGATGAAACACCAATGCAACCCATTATCGTTAGTGAAGAAATTGAGAAGTTGCAAGCATCAATTCTAGAGGCGGAAGAGGAAAAGAAGAATATGCGAGAAGAGTTGATGGTAGTCCGTCGAGCATATGAGTTCGCCCTATTGGAAAATGAGCAGAAGACGATTTCTCTTGAAAGATCAAATAAAAGGGCAAAGGTAGAGGAGGATTATAAGCTCAAGCTTCAATGCAATTTAAGGGCTTCAGACGAGTCTTTATGTTTGAGAAGACAAGAAAGAGACCAGGCGCGAGAGGAGGTTGAAAAGTTGAGAAAATGGTTGAAAGATTAAGAAAGCAGTGAAAGAAATGCGAAGAGACAATTGGAAGATTTGAAACAACAGTTGGAGAGAGTGGTAGTAGAATATAAGACAAGGATAAAAGAAAAAAAATTGAAAAACAAGAAGTTGTTGCTATGTACCAAGATGCGTGGTTGAAGGAACAAGAGGAGGCAAATATGTTAAGAAACCGAATGATGGAACAAGTGGAAGCAATAGAGATGCTGGGGCAAGAAGGGGTAATGTGGATGGATCGTTGTGAAAAACTTACTTCCATAGCCAACCAAGCCATCAAAAGGGTTCCCGTACTCTTAAGGAAAGCAGAAGCAAGCATAGTTCCATCTGTCACACCTGCTGAGATTATTACTTTCATTCAACATTGTAACAGTTTAATAGAAGCAATGAATAGTTTAATTCACCGAGAGCGATAGAAACAATGTATTTCAGATACAAAGAGAAATGTTGCACTTGTACCCTTTTTAATTATCAATGAATGAACTTGTTTTATGTTTTCTAAAAAGATGTTTGTGCCTAGGTTGCGAAATCAATGGTTCTCTAATACCCACATGCATGCATATAAATCTTCATTTTTTTAACTAGCATCATATGATCTTTCAGAAAAAAATCAATAAAGCTGTTTCCCCGACACCCTTATCGGACTCGCGCAAACTCCAAGATCATGGACGAACTTGAGCAAAACCAAGAAGTGATGAGGGCAGATGTTAGCCAATTGAAGGACAAGGTCGATAGAATCCTAGAGGCTATACAAGCTTTAACAACGAAGGATAATACAGATGGGAACCCTCCAACTACAAATGAAGAACACCAAGCTACCCCGTCTCACCCACTAGGCTTTACCCCAACTACCCAACAATTTCGCGCGCCAGCCATGCAATTTCCTATGTATGGTCTCCCACATGGTTATACTCCACCCTTAGTCATCAATCCCATGGACAATAATCCAAACCATTCAAATATCAACTCTCAAAGCCTAAACCAACCGCAAATCCCATCTCTTCAGGGCTACGTGCCACCCCAAAACACAATACCTTCAGAAAATATTCCATTTAGTGCACCCCAAGTACCCCATTTTGATGCTAATGGAAATTGGCAACAACCTCAGGTTGGTGACGATACACAGTCGAAAGAAAAATTCCATGTTTTAGAAGAACGAATAAAAGCAATTGAAGGAAGTAATGTCTATGGTCTCGAAGCTTTTGATATGTGTTTGGTTCCCGATGTGGTGATCCCTTCAAAATTCAAGACACCTGAGTTTGAAAAATACAGAGGTGTCACATGCCCTAAAAACCATATGACCATGTATTGTAGAAAAATGGCTTCTCATGCTCATAATGACAAACTTCTCATCCATTTTTTTCCAGACAGTTTAAGTGGGGCATCATTAAATTGGTATATGCATCTCGAGCGAAATTGAATCCGTTCATGGAAAGATTTGGCTGATGCCTTCCTAAAACAATACAGGTATAACATTGACATAGCCCCTGACAGGATGCAGTTGCAAAATTCGTCGAAAAAGGACAATGAAACATTCAAAGAATATGCACAACGGTGGACAGAATTGGCATCGCAAGTAGATCCTCCTTTATCTGAAAGGGAAATGGTTGGTATGTTTATGGATACTCTTCAGTCTCCCTTTTATGATAAGATGATTGGAAGTATGTCATCAAACTTTTCTGACATGGTCATGATAGGAGAAAGAGTTGAAAGTGGCATGAGAAGTGGTAAGATCGTATGTGCAACAAGTGGTGTGAAGAAACCCCAGATGGGATTTACAAAGAAGAAAGAGGGGGATGCTAACGTTGTAATGGCAAACCCAATGGTCTCTTATTCTCTAGCCATGAATTCTTATCGACCTCCGAATTTTCAGCCTCCGATACCCCAAATTCCCTACATTCCTTATCCATATGTGGCTGCGACCTCACAAACTCCATACCCGCAATATCACCCTTCAAGGCCACCTTATTATCAACCACCTTTAGTCCAACCACCACCTGCTGCGTTTTCGCAACAAAACCAATGGAACCCAAATCCAACCCCGAATCACTACAGACCACCAGTTAATCGAGAGAAAAAGATAACCCGTTTCGACCCAATTCCCATCACATATAGCGAATTGTTGCCTCACCTACTCCAGAATTCAATGGTAGTTTTAAGACCAATGAAACCTTTGGAACAACCATTCCCAAAATGGTACAACCCGAATGCCAAATGTGAATACCATGCAGGAGCCGTAGGGCATTCCATCGAAGATTGTCAAGCCCTAAAATCTAAAGTGCAAGAACTGATCAATGCAAAATGGCTTACCTTCAAGGAAGACGGTCCCAACGTAGGGAGTAACCCTTTGCCGGGTCATGGGGATACCTCTGTCAACGCCATTGAAGAGTGTGCAAAAGATGATCGCGTGTTGACCATAAAGCCGTGCATGGAAAATAGTAGATCTTTCCAAAGACCATTGGAAATCCTCTATAGAAAAGAGAATCTCAAACCAACTGTTCACAGGCCCAATGCAATAATTGTCCAAGCACCAACTCCTTTTCCTTATAAAAATGCCAAGGCGGTACCATGGAATTATGAAGCCACGTCCCGTTTAGCCGATCATCAATCAAGTGGTAACTGCGAACCTAAAGGAATTGATGTCACCAACATTTCAAGGATTGGTGGGGTGACTCGGAGTGGTCGAGTATATGATCCTGAACAATTCAGGAAAAAAGAAGGTCATGCTATAAAAGGACCAGAGACCAGCAAAAGGACGGTGCCTGAAGAAGAAGCTAACGAATTTTTGAAATTCATCAAGCAAAGTGAATATAAAGTGGTGGATCAACTAAATCAAACTCCTTCCAAGATATCTGTTCTCTTTTTGTTATTGAATTCTGAAGCACATAGAAGGGCACTGATGAAGGTTTTAAATGAGGCCCATGTTACTCATGATATCACGGTCGACCAGTTTGATGGGGTTGTCGGTAACATCACCGCTAGTAGCTGTCTGAGTTTTAGCGATGTCGAATTACCAGCTGAAGGGACAGAGCATAATAAAGCACTACACATCTCTGTGAAGTGTCATGATTATATTCTTGCACGAGTGCTTGTTGATAATGGTTCATCGTTGAATGTCATGCCGAAATCAACACTATCAAAACTATTTGTTGATGGAGCTTGTTTGAAGCCGAGTGCTTTGGTGGTGAAAGCGTTTGATGGATCCAGAAGACAAGTTGTTGGTGAGATTGACTTGCCAATTCAAATCGGACCCCATAACTTTGGAATAACCTTCCAAGTGATGGATATTAAACCAGCGTACAGTTGCCTTTTAGGAAGACCGTGGATTCACGCTGCTGGAGCAGTAACATCCACTCTCCATCAAAAGCTAAAGTTTATAGTGAACAATAAGCTGGTGATAATATCTGGGGAATAAGATATGATAGTTAGTCATTTGTCTTCTACGGACTACATTGAGGACACAGAGGAAGCCATAGAGACTTCCTTTCAAGCATTAGAAATCGCCAATGCTGTTTTCATGGGTGAAGGATCTCCTTTAAAAGAACCAAAGTTGCCTACCACATCCTTAAAGTCTACCAAATCGATGTTGGAAGGAGGAGTTTTTGCTAAATTGGGAAAATTATTAGATATGCCTGAAAAGAACGATAGGTACGGTTTGGGATATGTACCTACTGAAGCTGACAAAGAAAAGGCTGTAAAAGAAAAAAGGGAAAGCAGGATGGCTCGTTTGGAAAATCAGACACTGAATTCACAGAAGATTTCTATTTGTGACATTCGCCAAACATTTCAGAGCGCGGGAATAGTATATGCTGACCATGTGGCTGCTGCGGAAGAAGAGGACCATGTTGATGATGATACCCTCAAATTGGTGTACCCTTGTTCTCCAAACACCAGTCTCAACAATTGGAAGATCATCGAGTTTCCCGTGTTTGTAAATTCATGTTCAAAATAATTGTGTACTTTAACTCCTTTTGCTCTGCCCAAGGCTATAAGGATAACTAATTAGGGCGCATGTATTTCAATTCCGTACTTATTATCAATAAATGCATTTTTGAATTCTTCAACTGCTTTTGTTTTTCTCTTTTCTTTTTTGGCAATCTTTATTCATATTTTCTTTTTTCTTCTTAATTTAAACAATGCATTTTTGAATTCTTCAACTGCTTTTGTTTTTCTCTTTTCTTTTTTTGGAAATCTTTATTCATATTTTCTTTTTCCTTTTTCTTCTCAATTTAAACAATGCAGAGTCGAAAACGAATATGTTGAAAATAGCAGCGCTAGAACCCATTCTTGTAATTTTGAACGCCCAATTAATCACGCTGATGAGGATTGTGAAGACGATTGTGAGCCTCCCCCAGAACTAGAAAGTTTAATTGAACAGGAAGCTAAGATAATCCAACCCTATCAAGAACCTGTCGAGGTGATCAATTTAGGGACTGAGCATGATAAGAAAGAAATTAAAATTGGAATGTCTATGAAAGAAACTGAACGAGAAAAGTTGGTTAAACTTTTATTTGATTATGTGGATGTCTTTGCATGGTCGTACCAAGATATGCCTAGGCTAGATACTAACATAGTTGAACACAAGCTACCACTCAAGCCCGAATGTGCTCCAATTAAACAAAAATTGAGGAGGATGAGGCCTGATATGTCACTTAAAATTATAGAATAGGTCAAAAAGCAATTTGATGCTGGTTTCTTAGCAGTAGCAAAATATCCTCAATGGGTTGCTAATATTGTCCTAGTTCCAAAAAAGGATGGAAAGGTTCGAATGTGCGTTGATTATCGGGATTTAAATAAAGCTAGTCCTAAAGATGACTTTCCTTTGCCTCACATTGATGTCCTAGTAGATAGCACTGCTCAATATTCTCTTTTCTCCTTCATGGATGGTTTCTCAGGGTATAATCAAATCAAGATGGCTCCCGAAGATATGGAGAAAACTACATTCATCACACAATGGGGGACTTTCTGTTATAAAGTGATGCCATTTGGATTGAAGAATGCTGGGGCAACCTATCAAAGAGCAATGGTAACTTTGTTTCATGACATGATGCATAAGGAAATAGAGGTTTACGTGGACGATATGATTGCCAAATCTCGGACCGAAGAAGACCATTCTGTTAACCTTCAAAAGTTATTTGTGCGACTAAGGAAGTTCAGACTCCGTTTAAACCCTGCTAAATGCACTTTTGGTGTAAGATCAGGCAAGTTACTTGGTTTTATCGTTAGTCAAAAAGGGATAGAAGTGGACCCAGATAAAGTAAGAGCAATACAAGAAATGCCCACTCCACGCACGGAAAAAGAAGTTCGTGGCTTTTTGGGAAGATTGAATTATATTGCCAGGTTCATATCGCATCTCACCGCTATATGCGAGCCAATTTTCAAGTTGTTGCGCAAAGACCAAAAGGTTGAATGGAATGAGAATTGCCAGAAAGCTTTTGAAAAGATGAAGCAGTACTTGTCAAAACCTCCAATCTTAGTACCTCCTGTTCTTGGGAAACCGCTTATTATGTACTTAATAGTACTTGACGAGTCAATGGATTGTGTATTGGGGCAGCATGACGAATCTGGTAAGAAAGAACATGCAATTTATTATTTGAGCAAAAAGTTCACCAGTTGTGAAACACGGTATTCACTCCTTGAACGAACATGTTGCGCATTAGCATAGGTTGCTCGTCGATTGAGGCAATACATGTTGTGTCATACAACTTGGTTGGTGTCTAAAATGGACCCAATTAAATACATCTTTGAGAAAGCTGCTCTTACTGGAAGGATTGCCCGTTGGCAGATGTTGTTATCAGAATACGATTTGGTATACGTTACACAAAAAGCTATCAAAGGAAGCGCCCTAGCAGAGTATTTGGCCCAACAACCTGTAGAAGATTATCAATCAATGCAATGTGAATTCCCCGATGAAGGCATAATGACTTTATTTGAAGAGACTGAATCATCTGATAGAGAAAAATGGACGTTGGTGTTTGATGGTGCTTCTAACGCGTTAGGACATGGAATTGGAGCCATTTTGATTTCCCTAGAGAACCAGTTCACTCCATTTACTGCTAGGTTGTGTTTTGATTGCACAAATAATATTGCAGAATACGAGGCATGTGTTATGGGCATTAAAGCAGCTATTGAATCAAAAGCAAAAGTTCTTGAGGTATATGGAGACTCATTGTTAGTCATCCATCAGACGAAAGGAGAGTGGGAAACGCGAGATTCCAAGTTGATTCCGTATCATACCCATATCAAAGAATTGACAGAACAATTCGAGAAGATTACTTTTCACCATATTCCTCGAGAAGAAAACCAACTAGCTGATGCCCTGGCCACATTGTCGTCAATGTTCAAAATAAGCACCGTGCAGGACATGCCAGTCATAAAAATTCAGCAAAGGGATAAACCTGCATATTGCTTATCAATAGAAGAAGAGTCTAACGGTAAGCCATGGTTTTATGATATCAAATCCTATGTCAAGAATAAGGAATATCCGTTGGGTATTTCAGAGAACGACAAAAGGGTTTTAAGGAGGTTGTCAATGAACTTCTTTTTAAATGGTGAGGTGCTTTATAAGAGAAATCATGATATGGTTCTCCTCAAATGCGTGGATCAAGCGGAAGCAGAGAAAATCATTCAAAAGGTTCATGAAGGTTCTTTCGGAACTCATGCAAATGGGCACGCTATGGCAAGAAAAATATTAAGGGCTGGCTACTATTGGTTGACCATGGAGTCCGATTGCTTTAGTTACGTAAAGAAATGTCATAAATGTCAAATCTATGCTGACAAAGTACATGTACCGCCCACCTCTCTGAATGTTTTAACATCACCATGGCCATTTTCAATGTGGGGGATGGATGTTATTGGACTCATCGAGCCTAAAGCTTCAAATGGGCACCGATTTATCCTAGTAGCTATTGATTACTTCACAAAATGGGTTGAAGCCGCTTCTTATGCCAATGTGACGAGAAGTGTGGTTGTTAGATTCATCAAAAGAGAATTGATTTGTCGATATGGCTTGCGAAATAAGATAATCACTGACAATGCGACCAATATGAATAATAAAATGATGGAGTTGTGTGATAATTTCAAAATTCAGCACCATAATTCTTCGCCATATCGTCCAAAAATGAATGGGGCTGTAGAAGCAGCAAATAAAAATATCAAAAAGATCATACAAAAGATGGTGGAGACATATAAGGATTGGCATGAAATGCTTCCTTTTGCATTACATGGTTATAGAACCTCTGTTCGCACCTCAACAGGGGCAACTCCTTTCTCATTGGTGTACGGAATGGAAGCGGTACTTCCCATTGAAGTTGAAATTCCCTCGATTAGAGTCCTGATGGAAACAAAACTAGAAGAGGCCGAGTGGGTTCAATCATGATATGACCAATTGAATCTCATAGAAGAGAAGAGAATGATAGCTTTGTGTCATGGCCAACTATATCAAAGAAGACTTAAAAAAGCATATGACAAAAAGGTTCGTCCTCGAGAGTTTCAAGAAGGAGACTTAGTGTTAAAGAAAATATTGCCCATAAAAAGGGATTCTCGTGGAAAATGGACCCCGAACTACGAAGGACCATATGTTGTGAAAAAAGCTTTCTCTGGGGGAGCTCTAATACTTGCAGAAATGGATGGAGATGAACTTCCACTTCCAGTAAACTCAGATGCAGTCAAAAAATATTATGCTTGAAAAAAAAATGAAAAAATGGGCTCGCTAGGTTGAAAACCTGAAAAGGCGACCTAGGCAAAAATTAGAGCATCCCGATGGATTGAAAACTTGAGAGAGCGGTCCATGCAAAAGTTAGGGATAACAAAAAGATCAAGTGGTTCAAACTGGGGCATTTATTATTCTTAGAAGTCCTAAATTACAAGAATGATTAGCGTTGTTATCTCTCAACTAAAGCTAAACACACTCATCCCTACATTGTAATCCTTAGCTCAATTGTATTATTCTCAAAGTAATGAATGTACATTTTCCAATCTTGTCATTCGATGCTATACATTACCCTCTTTCTAAGCTGATTCAGCCTCATGTTTTTTGGTTCTAGTATTTTTTTAAAAATGTTATTTTATGATAATAAATTTCTGAAATCTGAAATATGTGTAAATATATAAAAAAAAATATATTTTAATTATTTTGACACTTGAAAAATATATACACGGGAACTCAATGGATTCTCAACGTATATGGGGTATAAAAAAAAAAGGTAATTATTTTAAACAATGCATTCGCCTCGAAAAAAGGGGAAGTCATACAAGATATACTAGAGTCATCATGCAAATAATGATTGTTATCTTCATTGATCCATTGAATCTTGTAGGCGTATAAAGTCGCATAAGGATCGGGAAACCAAAAAAATAATACAGGAATTTATCTACATTGCATGCATCTTACATTTTTTATACAGTCACACATGATCTATGATCTTCATTCATATGTGATCTTCATTCAACAACCTTGTGCAATGAATAATGAATGAGTCATGCATATATTACATTTATACTTTATTTATACTCAACAACTTTTGTGTCACATTGTTCATAAACACGTTTCTCTTTTATTTGTTTATTTTATTTTTTTTATTTTTTATTTTATTTATATATATATATATATATATAAAATTTCTTTCTTTATCTACTTTTTAAACTGGACCTACATGTTTGTTTATAGTGATCATTTTATCGATCTACGCATCGGTAACCAATCCGAAGACGATCATTTTATCTACGTCGATCATTTTATTTACATCACCGTCAGTAACCAATCCGAAGACGATCATTTTATTTATTTACGTCGATCATTTTATTTACATCATTTTATTAACGTCATTTTATTAACGTCGATCTACGCATCGGTAACCTCCGAACGATCTACGCATCGGTATCCAATCCGAAGACATCGGGATCCAATCCGGAGATATCGGGATCGGGATCCAATCCGAAGACGATGATGATTTTATTTATGTCCATCGGAAACTACGATGATGTTTTTCATTTTGCCAATCACCAACTTTTTTTTACATTATATATCAAATTATTTCCTGTTTTCGAAATTAATTTACTTTTATAATTTATACAAAATTTAGGTCCTTATATTTAATTATCTTTTACTAATAAAAAATAATTAAATAGGGGTAGTACCTCAATTTTGTCCGATTAATTAAAAATACCCAATAATTATTTTACAATTATTATTATCAAAATCTCAAACATACTGTAAACTAGTTTTTTTGCATAATCTGATTTATTTTTTAGCCTAATAAGGTATAATCTAGGACTCAAATTTGTCCACTGATCAGAAACACTCATCATTTTACTTATAAATTGAGACAAAAAAAATCAAGAGAGGAAAACAAAATTAGGAGACACCACAGTAAAAACTTTAAACAGAACAAGCAGAAAGAAGAAGAAGTAAGGTACTTTTTTTATTTTTTTTATCCCTTTAATCTTTTCCTATAAATCTTTGTTATTCTAAAAAAATGTAAATTTGGGATTACTGTATGTGAAAATAAAATAAAAATTATGATGATGCAAATTTTAGCATTTCTGATAAAATAAAAATATGGATTAGGCGTGTAACATTCGAGATGAGTTGAAAGAATGAAATTTGTTTGTTACCGTTGCGGAGTGACGGTCATTTTTCAGCCACGCCATGCTCGACCTTTTGAGTTCTTCCCCTCCTTCTCGATCCCACTCTTTTTTTTTTTTCTCCTGCTTTCTGCGTTTCCCTGCATTTTTTCTTCTTTCTTTGATTCTGTGTTTTTCCTCTCCATAGGCAGCAGCCGCAGTGCCTTCGCTGATATTAGGGTTTCTAAGCTTATTAAGCTTGGGTGGTTGCTATTAATATCTTTCACTTTTTATTTTTACTTTGTTTTTGTTTTATTTTTTATGTATAAAAAATTTAGTTTCTTTTAAAAACTTTGGGTTTTGCATCTGTTTGTTTTTAATATGTTTTATTTTTTTTAAAAGAAAAAGACCTTCCTTTTATTCCTCTATTTTGTTTTATATTTTTATTATATATTAAAAATCCTTTTTTAGATACTTAAGCTTTACGTAGTTTTCTTTTAAACATTTTTTTTATATAAAAAAGAGAATAAATCATTTTTTTATACACACATTAATTTTTAATTAGTTCCTAATAAATATCCCAAAAAAGAAATTTTTTATTAGATATTAATTAAATTTATCGTCTTTTAATCTTTTGGTTATCAAGATACAAATTGTATAACTTAATAATTCTAAAGTTCGTTTTATAAGTAAATTAATTTAACTTTTTTTTATTTATTTATTTAAAAATTTGATTAATTAGATGCGACATCTTTTAATCTTTGAGTTGTTAAGACACAAGTTGTATTACTTGACAATTTTAAAACTTAATATTTAAAACCGAAATTGATAAAATATTTTCAAAAGGATTAAATTAGATGTGACATCTTTTTACTCCTTAAATTTTTAATATACAAATTGTATTACTTGACAATTTTAAAACTTAATATTTAAAATAAAAAATGATAAAATATTCTTAAAATGATTAAATTAGATGTGACATCTTTTTACTCATTAATTTTTTAATATACAAGTTGTATTACTTGACAATTTTAAAATTTAATATTTAAAATCAAAAATGATAAAAATATTCTTAAAAGGATTAAATTAGATGTGACATCTTTTTACTCCTTAAATTTTTTGAGACACGAGTTGTATGACTAGATAGTCTTAAAGCTTGCATTTTAAATTATTATTTAAATTAAACAAATCCTTTTTCAAAACAACTTTTTTTTATCAACAACAAAACACATTTTCTTTAAAAACAATCAACACATCCGCATTTTCTACCCAAGAACTACGTAGCTTTGATTTCTCCATTGCACTGGGAGATACGTAGGAGCAAGATCGCACTCTTGTCAAGCATAATAACAAAAACTTTTTTTTTTCTCTCTATATTTTAAATGTATATTTATCATTAGATTATTTTCATAAAAATATTATATTTGCATTTTAAAAAGGAGAAATAAATATATTTAAGTTAATATTAATTTTGCACAATTAATTATAGGTAACCGTTTTTTTAACGGATGTCGTGGGTGCTAATACCTTCCTTACACTCCCGAATTCAAAATTTGGTTTGAAAGACCATTTTTTTTTATTTTATTTTTATTTTTAAGGGTTTTCCAATATTTTCCCTATTTTAAAATAAACTTTGGTGGCGATTCCATTGAATTCGAGAAACACTCGAAATTTTAGGCCGCGACAAAGTTAAATATATACAGCAACATATTTAAAAAAAAATATGTATCAACAACTTCTTCCCAAAAAAAAATGTATCATTTATACAATAGATATAAAATTGATGTTGAAGTAGCATATAATGATAAAGTGTATAAAAGTGAGGTTTTGGATTATCACGTGTTTGAATCAAATATGAGTGTATCTTGTATATATTTTTTTAAATTGTAAAATCTAATAAACTTTAATGGTGAGATCATATTAACATGTATGACTCTCTATGTGATGTTTGATTCAAACATATGAGAATTTTTGAATTTGCTTATGTTTGAATCAAACACTAGTGAATCACCATCGAAATTTATTGAACCCGCTTAACGATTTTATTTATTTATTTATTTATTTTATAAATATAGATTTTTTATTTATTGAACTCCAAATTTATATAAAAGTGAATGTTGAACAGCATATAAATTATATATGTTTTTAGATTTTATGCAAAGATCTGTGGTATCAAACCACCTTATGCAATTGTTGTTAACTATATATGATGATCCTCACGATCGCAACCCATCATATCCAAATGCAATTTCAATCCTACCTAAGACTTACTTTCATGAGTAAAGCTTCAATTGCATCATCAATAAAAGGTCTTGTTAACAAATACTCAGTGTTTTGTTAAATAATTTTAAACAAAATAATCTATTTAATAGCAAATAAATATATGAAGAAACATTACAAGAGATACTTCAATTCAATACAAATAGAATTTGAATGTGAGCAAGAACACAAAATCAAAGGATTGTGAATGAAAAAGAAACAACTACCAACATTTCTACTTCGAAAGCAAGGGCCTAAATAACCTGCCAGAATAAAAACTATAGGATCTACAAACCACCCATTGTATAGAGATAAGGTCTCCACTTACCCCTAGCTAAAGTGAAATTAAAGATAACTTAAAAGTTAGATTTTGTAAGATCTAAATTTAATCTGATAATAAATAAAAAAATTAATATAGATTTATTTTTACGCATGAATTTAGTCTTTTAAAAACTAATATGACTATCAATTTATCCAAAAGTCTATTTAACGTATGTTCACCTCACTGAAGTTATTGTCGCATTATCAAAATTGAAGATCAAATTAAGAAGTGTGTAAAATATCTAATATTTTAAAGATAATGAGATCAAAATTACAACAAAGAAAAGGAGTAATAAAAATTGTGGATTAAAAAATGTTAAAGTACAGAGAGTTAGTAGGTAAGAAAATGTATGAAAATACCACCTAGTTTCTTGAAAATTAAATCAACTAAACTTTGAAGATGTATATTGAAGAACTATTAATTGACAATTTGTCTTTGCCCAATTTCCACTCGGATTGTTGATTTGTGATGCCTCCTTCAAGTAGTTCATCTATTTTTGTTCTAATCAATTACATAAGCTCATATAGAATAATTTAGTTATACTATGTCTAAAATAAAATAAAAATAAAAATAGTATTTAAAAAACTGAATATCTTTAAAATTAAATATATCAACTTTTAAGACGATATTTTGTTTATATTTTATTTTAGATTAGTATGGTAAGTTATATACATCATCACATTTGTTAAGAAAAACTCGTCAATTGAGAAAGTAACAAACAAAATAAAACAAAAAAATAGTTGAGCTAACATCAGTGGATAGCCACAGTCACAGGAAGATCACAAAGGAGCTAGTACAAAGTTTGAACCACTAATGCTGACTAAAAATTAATTCTCAACATTTTAAATCATGATCTTCAAAAATAGAATTTGAACTGAATTATTTAATTATGATTATTATTATAATAATGAAAATAAATTTATCGAAGCAAATCGGTATGAGTAATTATAACATTAATTAATAATCAACTGATGAATACGAAGTTGTATATAATAAAACATTATTTCGTTTTTTTTATGAATAAGACACAATTAAAAGATTTAATTTTAGTCTTTATAAATATTTACTCATTTTTAGTTCCCATAATCGGCAAAAAGGTATGTGTAATTTTAGTCCTCGTCAAGAACTATAAATAATATTTAAGTAATTTTTTATTTTACAAAAATAAATAAAAAATATGTAGATCAAAATTAAAATGCGGCGCCTACTATAAGAAACTTTATTTTATACTAGCATTTGGCCATATATATGGTTTTTTTAATAAGAAAATATATTATTCGATCTCATTATGAAAATTTGAATCAATTATAATAAACAAATATATGATATATGGTTTGTTTTTATAACATTTATAAGCAATCAAGATCAAGTTGATAGTGTGGATACACAATTTGCAGTTTGAAAGGGATCGAGCAAAGACAACAAGGATTAGTCAAATAGCAGAGAAAAAAAATATTGTATTTATTTTCATACGTCGTTGTAGCTTACTTTTTGATAGATTATTATTATTATTATTATTATTATTATTATTATTATTATTATTATTATTATTATTATTATTATTATTATTATTATTATTATTATTATTATTATTATTATTATTATTATTATTATTATTATTATTATTATTATTATTATTATTATTATTATTATTATTATTATTATTATTATTATTATTATTATTATTATTATTATTATTATTATTATTATTATTATTATTATTATTATTATTATTATTATTATTATTATTATTATTATTATTATTATTATTATTATTATTATTATTATTATTATTATTATTATTATTATTATTATTATTATTATTATTATTATTATTACTACTACTACTGCTGCTGTTTAATCTATGTATTTTACCAGCATCATTTCATTTGATTATTTATGAAATTTACAACAATGGTTAAAGTGCTACTTATTTTTGTTGTCTTACGTGACATCTTTGAAATATGATATATCTACATAATGGTTGCATATTTCATCATTGACTATCACGAAACCTTTCTCTTTCTTTGACTAGGGAACTTTTTACCACATGAATTAAAGAAAGGGCACTCTCCAACTATTTCATTGATAACTATTGTTGTGACAAAGCTAATATCATGCTTTCTCAATTTTATGTTTTTTTTTTCTCTTTCAACTTCTCTATCTCTCTTTATGTGTTTGTTTTAACATTTGAAACCTTTAGAATTTTCTTCAGTGGCTGAAATGATAGGATAGCCTTGATTTGGAGACCAGAAGTGAAACCTATTAGTTTATTTTGGCTTGGATTATATATAGAGAATTTCATTTTGGGCATAATTTAATTTTTTTTTGCTGTATTGTGAATCTTATTGTTATTTCAGCAAACTTTGTATAAGAGTAATGAAGTTTGACTTAAAATTATTTTCTTCATAATTTGAAATGTTTAGAATTAAAAACTAATATTAAATGATTCAAACTATATTTATAAAAAATAAACAAATATTTTCATAAAAAACAGATTTTATAATATTCACACATTTCATGTGAATAAAATTCATGCAGAATTATCTACAGATTTGCCTTTGAATTATAGTTATACGTACATGCAAAATAGTCGTAGGAAAGTCGAAGGAAAATACTTGAAGATAGAATTCTTCCACCAAAATTTTGCTGTGGATTTCCACATGGAGATTCTAAAATTCTTACGAAATAATTACTTACAAATGTTTTACGTGGAGATAAGATTTTACAGGAAACTCTACAGATAACTTGTTTCCTATGAATTTTTAACTCAAATATACAGATAAAAAGTTGATTTCTAGTTGTGATACATAATTGTTAACTCAAATATACAGATAAAAAGTTGATTTCTAGTTGTGATACATAATTGTTCAGTCAAATAAAGAGAAATTAAATAACTAAGTTAAAGGTAAGATATATAACACTACCACAAGTATATTTTATAACTTTAGTTAGTCAGTATATGTAGGAGAAATTTTCAAAATATATTTGAAATTCTCTAATAGTTATATTAATGTAGCAAAATTAAATAACTTAATGTATCATTTGGTCAAGTGGTTGCAATACTTGTATTTAATTCAAACCAATGCATCTGTTAAGTTATCAAATGTTACAATATTTTTCAACAGTTGTTTTCTTTCACCAATTGGTATAAGTTTCTCTATAAATAGAAATACTTTAGTGGTAGAAAGGAAAACACAATTTTTATGTTACATGAATCAAATATATGTCAAAAATATTTGTAAGTCATTTCTTCTTTTCTCTAGTGCACGAGAGTAAATGAATGAACTTTATTCTGTAAACTATCATTGATCGATAGACTGGATGTGAATGTGCAATTCACTTCAGGGATTCCAAATTATCTTGAAGGGAATTCGTTGTTTAACTCATTTGCATCCAATATATATAGATTGGTGGAAGCGAATCGAACCTAAAGCTTAGTATGATACACACGTTTTAAAATTTATTTGTGTAACCTTCATTATCATTAGTTTCATCTTTTCTTGTTTAAGATTTGCAGCATACCCCCAACAACAAAAGATCCAACAGTATATGACCGATATTGGTCCATTCCCACAATTTTTATATTTCTATTCAAAGAAAAATCATCTTAATAATTTAAAGTTTGGTTATGAAGATTATTTTAGTCAAATTAAAATTTGAGTGTTCTCTAACGGTTCATTGTTGATCAAAATTCATATACCACTTTAGTTATGAGCAACATTTCCACTTAAAAAAAAACAGCTACATTTCCACAATATATATGTCAACCAAGATCCTCAGGCCTATCAACAATGACAATGAAATAGTAGTTGACATTTTATTCTTTGTTTTTTTTTTCTTCATAAAATGGTTGGAAATGCTTAACCATTAAACATCATCACCATCATTATCAATTTCATCATTAATCTCATGACCTATTGCAGCCGCAATTTTCTTCTTTTTTTTTCAATTTTGAAAAAGTAATAAAACTAGTGTCTCTTGGGTTGAATGATGAGCTTTTTCGATATCACGGGCAAATTTGAATTTGTTTGAGCAAGCAAGCAAGCAATTCGAATGGACATTTAATTTGTGTAACTATGGTAAGTCCTGATTCAGTGTTTTCTTTGGCTAATTAATGCAGTCAAATTAAAAGCAAATTAGTTGAGGACTAATATTTAGACAATGCAATGATGATGTCGTTAGAGTGTTTGAACTTATGTCCCCGCGGCAACATCGTGTAGATTAGGACCATTTTAATTTGGATTAGTCTAAAATTTGACTAGTACTTATACTTTTGGGTTCTCAGGAATTGTATTTTAGGTTACTTTAATATCACTACCTCCTTATATAAAAAGAAACACCCTTAAGGTACATTAAGGTTATAATACTTTTTAGGTGAGGTTTAAACTATCTTTGAAAAATTGTCAGTAATTTACTCAATAATTAATAAAAATTAATCATACAAGTAAATTTACAGGTGATACTCATAAACTAAATTTTACTCCATTTGTAAATTTGATTATGTGGCAATTTTTTATTATTTATTAGATAGATTATCCACTATTCTTCAAGGGTAATGTAGTAAAAGCTTTCTTTTTATATTTCTATTTAATGTGATATTTATGTCCCAAGAAAACTTGTCAAAGAACTAAAAACAATTTAATTAAAAATGCATTGAAATTTGTGTTTTCAATTTTTTAAAAGTTTTAAGATTGTATTTTCTATGCAAAACTTTCATTTTTGATTGCTTTAACAATTCAACGTTTGTTAGCAAAACTCTTACTAAGAAATTACACAGTAGGTTATAAAATATTTTATTCTATGCACATAATTAGAATAGCAATACAATTTTATAGCATTAAATAAGATTCTTGGTCTTTGTACTTTTTGTAATTTTTTCTTATATTAAGGACCAATAATAAGATTTCTTAATTTTAATGTATTATCTTCATCCTTATATAATACAATGTTATAGCATTAAATAAGACTCTTAATCGTCCGTAAGCCTTAGTTCAACTAATAAATATCGATATAGTTAGATTGGACAGACTTTTATAACTTTTTCTAATGATCAATAATAAGATTTCTTAATTTTAATTATCACATTCGTCTTTATATAATACAATTTTATAGCATTAAATAAGATTCTTGGTCTTTGTATTTTTTGTAATTTTTTCTTATATTAAAGATCAATCATAAGATTTCTTAATTTTAATGTACTATCTTCGTCCTTATATATAATATTTGGTTGATTAAATCGCGGAAATTAAAAAATTAATTGTAATAATAAATTTGTTTGCAATTTGAAATATTTTACTAGTTTATTACTCTTCGAGAGAAACAATTAATTTATAATTTTATTGTAGTATTTATCACAAATTGTAAAATAAATGTAACATAATTAGAAGTAAATAATTAATACAGATGAAAAATTGAAAAAATCTTATAAAAATATTAAAAAAAAAAGAATTTCAAAAGACTCTTGTTTTTAGGGAAGAAAATAATATTTATTTTGTTCAAAATAATGTCAATATAAGTTATTTATTAGTAATAATGTTGACACTAATAACAATTTTACACCATATTTAATTTTGAACCGTATCTCTTTGAAGTTACAATATCAAGCTAACACATCAAAATCCGATATAAGTTTAGGAAATGTTTCTAATCACGACACGAACAGTAACAAATTACGTGGCAATTACATTGATCAAGATTTATACCACCAACTCTATTTATATGCTCAAACTCGTAACTCACATGATCTCAAGTAAGACACGTCATCTTTCGTTAGTTTTGTGATTGAATTTTATCGTGCTAAATAGAAATGCTCATTTTCTTTTATATGCATCACATAGATAGAGATCAAATTCCAACCAAATAATTAAAATACGAAACTATCCATGGCTTGTGCACACCATATTGGTCACTTTTGCATCACTTTTGCATTTCCATAACTTTATATGGTGGCTACATAAATAAACTTTACTAGAAATAGAATCAACCAAGTTTTGATTAAATCATAAGTGGAATTGTGGAAACATAACTTAGATTAGGATCTACAAATTAATCCAAATTTTGGAACCTAGTATTATTTCATTCTATCCAATTTAATTCCTTTTCAAGAATCCAAACTACAAAATATAATGTTATTTTTCCATACAGTTCTAACTATACATTTATCCTGTAAAAGTAATTTACCCAAATTCAATTATATTTTAACATAAGTTATATTATAGAGTTGAATGATTATGTACTTTTACCCTGTCACCAATGTGAATCTATCAATTGTTTATGTAAGTTTGTTTTGTAGTTACTTTAAAAAATAACAACTGCGTACTTCATTTTTATTGAATGTCGGTGTAAATTTGATGTATATCATTTTTTCTCTATATCATTACTTTTTAAAATACCTCTATAGATATATTTATATATGATAATATCGATATAATTAGAAATTTGTGTAAAAAAAAAAGTTACATCATCATTGTATAGGTATTGTAATTATATTAATAATGCAGCTAAATTTGAATGGAATTTACCACATTATTCTGGTCCTAATCCACTTCTGTAGTTTGTGTATGTTATTTTGTTTTGGATACATTGTGGTGGCTGCTACTTTAATTTGAAAGGCTTTCGAAGATTTCAACCCCCACCCCATAAGACAAACTAGGTCCATCCATGTATGCTAATGCTAATGACGATCATCATCAACGTGCATTAATCTCAACATTTAAGAGATTAAATTAATTACTAATTAATGTTGGACGTGTCTGCGTGTTTGTTATTGTTGCTATTGTTTCTTTTAATAATGATATGATGATGTAGATATTTTAACTTATAACTTGCACTACATACACACTATTATCTAAATCTGCCACTGCTAATTAATTCACTCGTGCTTTCTATTGTAGTGTGAAATGGATTTTTTGTTTTTTGTTTTTTACTGTGAAATGGAATATGATTTTCTATAAGAGTTGCTAAATACACCTCTATCCCTACATTTCCTTATTTTATTTTCTCTCACAACTCTACCTTTATGTTTCTCATAAGTAAACTTTAAATTTAATCTATAAGATTTAGTTCAATTGACAAATATTAATATTATTAAATTAGACATTATATTATGGTCTTGAATCTAAAATCGAGTTTTAAGTGATGTTTAACACTCTATTTTAAAAATAAAAAAAAATTAAATTTGAAGTATCAAATTATATGCTAGTTTAAAAAAAGTATATGTATATCTTAAACTTAAAGTTTCCAATAGTAATTTTCTTTAATAAGGTTTACGATAGTCATTTTAATAAATATGTACAATACATCTAAAGCTTACAATTTATTACAAAACTATAAACTATTGTTATTCATTTTTTTCCCATGAATTTCAAGTATAAATATTTTACCACAAGTATTTCGTCCAAAACTAGAAAATGTGGCCGTACACACTATCAATTGTAGGGTGTGTAAGGAGTTATAAGATAATTTGTTAGTTTAAGGGTGTTAGAATGACAAGAAGATCATAACTCCGTTTTCTCTGTCTAACAAAAATTAACAATTAATTATTAATATTATATTGTAAAGTGAGTATATTTAACAATTCTCTTTTTTATTTAATCCTATGAAGTTGAATCTTGATGGCGGAGGCTAATTGATCCATAGCATATATCCTGCGCATGAAATTATAAATAATCGGGCCTGGTCAGATGGCCCATTCCACAAAAAGGAATTAAAAGTTTTTTTAAAAAAAATGGCATTTGAAATCGATCAATATTTTCGTCAAACATGAGCTGGTTAATGCCACTGATCTCAAGTTTTTTATTTTTTATTTATTTATATTAAAGCACTGATCTTAAGTTTGACTCGAGAGTTTCGTTTTATTTTACATTAGTGATGATGGTGATGATGACGATGATCTACAACAAACATTATTGTTGGCTAATATACTAAACTTAACTGATAATTTGTTCTATCTTAAAAAATATACAATGACAATAAAATCATTATGGCATCATAAGATTTAATACTGATATCAATAGAAAACAAAATACAATTTGCAGAAATCCACATGACAAAGCATTAATGGGCTCATTCAAAATCCAAATCCAAACTTTGCCACCGATGCATGTAGCATAACTTTTCAAAGGTTATGTAATCGTCCATGCCATATCTCCATATTACAAGATGTTGCTTACATATCAGACGTGTGTATTTTGACACAATAACCACTGGAGTCAACCTCATATCACAGGCTGGGTTTTCAATAACTACTTAGAAAGAAAGTTAAAATGTCAAAAAATATGATGCGCCGCAAGTCCTTCAAGCTTGCTTCAGAAGGATTTTACTGTTCTGATACACGAAATAATCTGCAGATTGTTCAACCATTGATCACACAACTTCACATCACTCTTGTAATCAGCAAACTCATATGTGTGTGTGCACATAAAGAAACTAAAACCTGCACAGCTTACATGCACACAATTCTAAGCAGAGAATAAGTAATGAAGAATAATTAGAGGAAGCTCGAGTCGCAATCTATGTGCTACAAAACTTACATCCCTCTTAACTAGTGAGATACATACCAACAAATTGACTTTAACAAACCGTCGGATTTTCAGAAGGAGTCAAAATTGGGAAAGCAACCCCATATGAATCACCTTAAAAAAAGATTTGTTGCTTGCTTTTTAAACTATGAAAAGGGCAGCATGTGTTTCATGCCACTGCCAATTCCTTGTCATTTTCTGCATATAACTGCTAAATAAACTTTCAATTTCATTGGCGCAGAACTAGGGATAGCTGCAGCTAAAATGAACCTGAACCAGATATTAGGTAGTGATGGAGAATCATTCCCAAGAACAAGAGCAAGGGGAAATACTTTAACTCTCTTGCTATGCTTCATAATTGCAATAACTTCAAGGCTTCCACTTCAACAAAATAGAAACTATGAACCAATGTGAAATGCCAAATCAATTTGCGATTAATTCATAAGAGAATGAATATAACTAAAGCAGTTTAGTTCTTTAATCAGCAGTCCCAGCCCCCAGTTGTGTTTACCAAATTATATTGTCTCCATGTTTAGTAATCAACATTCCTGGTAAAAATACTTACAAAACTATTTGTCTGAAGTTCATGAAAGAAGGTGGAGTCTCCCTCAGGTTAACCATATGCTTAGAGCCTTAGATATTTAGAGACAAGGATGGCCTGCATTTCCAAGCATCCAAAACATAAATGATTCTTCTGTTCAAATTGTAAGTCGCAATATGTAATATCATTGTTGAACCAAATACCAAAAATACATATGAATCATGCCCGATAATCTACAAACTATACATATTATAGTTACAAGCATGAAAAAGGAAGCACAAAGGCTTTCACAATTGCATGGTTATAAGAAACACACACCTCTCTATTTTTTCTATGTTACCAACTAAGGCTCAACTTACATGTTAGGGCAGAAATTGCATGCACCAGGGTTGTGCATTTTTTCGATCCACAGAACCTGGACCAAGGAAAGGCGATGTTAACAAATAGACATATCACATAACAAATACATATTTGAATAGATCATCACAGAGATACAAAATCAATGTTTATAACATACTGAAGAATATTTAGATGATACTTAAAGATAGAATGCCCAACCTCCGTATCTAGCATTAAGAACAAAGGGATGTAATGTTCTGGCAGCTGCAACGGTAAAATTCCTAGAATTTGTCATCTGGCACAAATCCCCTTTGCAGCATTTCATCATGGACACGGAATGCCTCTTTTAGGTTGTCTTTCGAGACATACCCATTTATTAGTAATGTGTAAGTTGATCTATCAGGATTGATACCTTTATCAATCATCTTATGTGATACCATCTCAGCCTCTTGCATTCTGCCTTGCCTACAAAATCCACTAAGAATTGCATTGTATGTGATGAGATCAGGCAGAATCCCTTGTTCTTCCATATTATTAATCAAGTAAAAAGCTCTATCAAAGTTCTCTTCCTTTAGAAAACCATTTATAAGAGTATTATATGTGACACAATCAGGACGAACTCCTTCCAAAACCATCTTGTTCAAGAAATCATTCGCCTTCGACACATTGCCGGCCCGCAAATAGCCTTTTATTATAGTGTTGCAAGTAACTAGGGTGGGCTTAATACCTTTCTCTTTCATTTCATCCCAAAACCTGAATGCTTCAGACACAAGACCTAAGCTACAAAATCCATTTATCAAAATGCTAAACGATATAAAGTTGGGAAATATTTCCCGGCTTATCATATCAAGCCACAACTCCTTTGCTTTCTCCATTTCACCTATTTTGCAGAAGCCGTCCATCAACGTATTATATGTCACAACATCAGGCTTAAGGCTCCTCAGAGTCATAGTCTCAAACAAACTAAGTGCTTTAGTCATGTTTCCATCCTTGCAATAGCCATGAATGAGAGTGGTTAGAGTGTAGAAATCAGGAAAAACTCCCCTTTCCACCATCTCCTTAAACAGTTCATCAGCATCGACAAGCATTTTCCCCCTGCACAATCCATTCAGCAGAGTATTATATGTGACCACATCCATAACACAACCCCGCTCCACCATCTCATTCCGCATTTTCAATGCCCCAGTCACATCACCATTCCTACAATACCCATTGATAAGAATCGTATAAATAACAGTATCAGGAACCAACCCAACACCTTTCATCTTCTCAAAATACTCCAACGCCCGACCAAGGTCACCATTCCTCGAAAACACCCCAACAATCGAGCTAAAGCTAATCAAATCAGGAACAACTCCACACCCCAACATTTCATTAAAAATCTTCTCCGCCTCACAAACATCCTCCTTCCTACAACTCTCTACCAACAACGGATTAAAAGTTGCGGCATCAGGACACAATCCAATCCCCAACATCTCATCTAAAACACATTTTGCTCTCTCATAACTTCCCTCCTTACACAAACCATTAATCAAAGAATTATAAGTAAAAATCCCAGGCTTCAACCCTTTACCAGCCATAGAATCCATCAACTGAAAAGCTTCCGAAACAAGTCCCCGACGACAATAAGCATTAATCAAAGTATTATAAGTCACAATATCAGGATAAATCCCTTTCTCCTCCATCCCAGACAAGAAAACCCTAACACGATCCAATTTCCCATCTTTACACAAAGCATTAACCATAATATTCAAAGTATAAACATTCACACTATTCCCACTCCTAACAAAATCCTCATAAACCTTCCACGCCAAATCAACCCACCCAACCTTCACAATTCCACCTAAAAGAGCATTACAAGCGTTAATCGAAACACAAAAACCTCGTTCCCTCAAAATTCTAAATGCCTCAGAACCTTCCCTTAATTTCCTAGCCTGAACATAGGTTCTTATCAAAAGATCAAAAACAACTACATTCAAGGTAGAATTGTGATTAACAAGAGAATCGATTACCTCAGCGCGCGAAACGCCGCTTTTTCTGATGATTCTGAGGAGAAGAGATTGAGCTTCTGGAAGGTTCTTGGCTTGAACTAGAAAATGGACCATGGAAGCGGTGACCGTTGGATTTGGTGATGTGGAAGCAACGGTTTGGATGAGATTGGGAAGTAAGAGAGGAAATTGGTGACATTTTTGGAGAAGTTGAGGGATTAGGGTTGATGAGTTTGAACGGAGAAGGTGGTTACGAAGGGAAGAGAAATCGCCTTGTTTTAAGCGGAAGAGAAGTTTGTCGATTAAGAATGCGTCTGGGAGAGAAGGGGGAGAGGGTTGTGCGGTGGGGAGAGAGGAGAAGGGGGGAGAAGGGAGGTGTGAGATGAGGGAGGGTGTGAGTGTGAGGGTTTTGAGGGGGAAAGGTAAGCGGCGTGGAAGTGTTGGTGGTGCCATTGAAATGTGATGAAGAGAGGATTGGTGGTGGTTTTGGGTTAGGGATTGATCGGAGAAGGAGGGTATAGTGACTTAGTGTCGCCGACGGCGGAGGAATGCGGTGATACATTTTATTTTATTATTTCAATAAATGATTATAATTATATTATATTTAAAAATTATTTTACTATACATAAAACACGTCACAATTATTCACCACTTTAGATGTAATTATATAAAAATTAAAAATTTTTAATAATTCTACCACATAGATCTACGTGTAAAAAATATTTAGTATACAAATTAAATCCACAAAAAAATAAGCACAATAAACTAATAACTTGAAAAATTTGTATAAAGTTTAATATCATTTGTGAAAAATCTCAATTGAATAACATGAAATTTTGTTACCCTCCTTAAAAAATATTAGAAATTTTAATTGAAACCATGAGAATTATTTATAATCTTAACGATAATAAAGTACTCAATTCAGTGTTTGAGCTTTTTTGAGTAATAAGTGGCCGCTGCCACTCTAAAATTCTTCCTTATTTTTTTAAAAATAATTCTTCTTTTATTTTATTTATAATATTATAATTTATTAAATAAAAATTAATATATATTAAACGAGACTTATCTTTAACATTGTACAAACTATTTGACAAGAATACATAAATTTACATGTAACTTTAAGCAAACATAAACTTTTACATATGAATTAGATTAAATATATAAAAATAGTTAAAATTTAGATTAAATATATAGAAGTAGTTAAAATTTATAAGAAAATAATATCTGTATTAAAAAAATTTGAAAAATGAATAACTATTAACGGTAACAAACATTTGAAAAATAAATTATATAAATTTATAACATAATTTTGGTTTGTGTGGTTTGATATATGATAATCCGTGATGAATTCTGACTAAATCTGATATGACATATATTAATAGATATAATAGTGTGGTGTATGTTTTTTAGTTATAGAATCGATGTATTTTATGAGTTGAATTTAAATTAAATTGTTGGCCAATTAAATTTTATAAGTCGAAATAATCGGTGTATTTTCTATGTGAAAGGGGTACGGGTACCTTCATACATTTATGTGCAAAGTCATTCTAATGTCTAAGTAAACGGGATGAAAGTATTGAGGAAACTTTTATTTCATTTAGGGATTGTCCCACTCCTTTGACTATTTGGGATCGCGGTGCTTTGTCGGCTAATAAGTAGTAGTTACTATCCTAAAATTCTCATTAATTTAAAAAAAAAAAAATTTATTTTATTTTTTTGTTTATAATACTATAATTTATTAAATAAAAATTAATATAGACTAACCGACAGTTATCTTTTATATTGTACAAATCATTTGACAATGTCACATAAATTTACGTCTAACTTTAAGTAAACATAAACTTTTACATATGAATTTGATTGAATATATAGAAGTAGTTAAAATTTATAAAAAAAATGATATTTATATAAAAAAAATTGAAAAAAAAAAAAATAACTATTAACTGTGACAAACATTTGAAAAATAAACTATATAAATCTATAGAATATAAAAATTGATCTGCGAAGACCGAAACTTTCTCGTGACTCTTCAAAGATATAATTATCTTTAGTAAATGAGCCATGTTTTGATTGTTAATATCTTGGGAGTTGTTGGTCTACAAGGGTAGATTTTTTGTGTGTTTCTATTTAATGACCATCAATTTTTTTAAAAATGTTTTCGCTCAAACTTATTTTACATTTAAATTCTTTCTATGCTTAAACATGACAAATTCAAGGTGTATGAGTGATCCAAACTCAAAAATTCTAACAACATGATATATTTCTCATAAATATAAATAATGACTCTTGTTATATTTGCATCAGAAGCGATGATTTCATTGATTTCAATTTGACCAAATGAATTTTAAAAAATATGTTTATTTTCTCTTAATTTGATTGAACTATATTGAACAAGCCATTATCTCAACAATAAATACTAAATAATCGTTAATTTATTTTCTCCAATAAATATTGTTGATCGTAGTAAAAAATTTCAAATAACTTTTAAATACCGGTGATTTAGTATACCAACTACCACTTAAACATATTTCATAATACTATTATATACTTTTCATTGCATTATAATTATATATAAAATAATGAAAAATTATTAGAAATATTTCACATATAAAATTAAATTATGAATGTAACAGAACAAAATCAATGATGCAAATCAAATCCAAACCAAATAAGTCACATTTTTTCATCTTCAAATTCAACTTTTATTAATTTAATTATCAAATTCACACTATTTAAAGTTGATCATCCAACACTCAAATCAAATAATTTATTAAAGATGTTATTCTAAAAAAAAATTTCTAGTCATGGATTTTTAATTAGTACTGCATATATATTTTTTTCATTATAATTTTTTAAAAAGTTAATAACTTAAAAAAAAATAAAAAAAAAACTTATTAACATATTTTAAAAAATGTGAACTTGATTGAAATTTAATTGTTCATGAATTTGGTTTAGTTTGGATTTAATAAACTCAACCAAGCCCTTTTTTTTCTTCCAAAACCGAATCAATCCAATACGTTAGATTGAAATTCTCATCAACATTTTTTTCTGGGATGCAAATTCATATCAACATTAATTAAATTTCAAATACATTTTGATTTTATCATCATCATAAAAAATGAATTATAAAAAAGAAAGAAAATACATTTTGATTTTATCATCATCATCATCGTAAAAAAATGAATTACAATAAAATAATTTAATTTGTGACGATTGTGAACGAAAGTTGATTGAAACAAGCAAAACATAACACACGACGACGACGAATTGTTGTTGTTGTTGTTGTTGTTTCTTTCTTCTCCGTTTTGTCTTTCTACCTTCATCACAATTCTTCGTAACCTGATTTTAAGGCCTCAAATTGAAAACCCTCATAAATAATTCTAACAACAACACTCTTCTCTTTCTCTTTTTCCTTTTCGCTTAAAAAGGTTCTCGCTTTTCCGTTAAGTCACTCAAACATTTTTAACCTTTTCACCCCAAAACCTTAACACACGATATCTGAATTCTTCACACCAATGGAAGGTATTGTCTTCTAATCTTCAATTTTTTTCTTATTAGCGATTTGGGTCTTTGATTTTGTGGTTGATTTTTGTCAATTTTTCGTACATTGAAAATTGATATTGAATCAATAGCTTTGTTGGAATCAACAATATGGATTGTTTACATTACTTTGAAGGTTGTTTGGAATGGTGGGTATGACAAAAATGACTTAAATTTTTGGTTTTTAGGTTATGGGAAAGTTAGTCAAACTTAAGGGTGTAAATGGGGTTTGATTCATTTTGATCATAATTGAAATTAGTATTTCATACATTTTTTGTTAAGAAAACCTAATTTGGATTTTTTTTTTTTGTTTGGTTGTCATTGACCATAATCTACAGTTGGATCTACTTGTTGTGTGGGATATGGGTTAGCACTGAAGGATCTATATTGTTGAAGCAGCTCCAATGATATATGTTATTCTTTTTAACATTGTTTTCTTATAGTTATTTGGTCAAAACAAGTTTTCTGATTCAATATTTAATGAAATAATAAGCTTTTTGGTTCTTATGAAAATTTTTCATGAGTAAGTTAACTTTACTCCAGTACCTCATTTACATCCCTTTTTAGATTGCTATTTTTTTCAGCAAATAGTCATATATGAGGTTTCATATTGGATCAATTTGAGTTGTTGATATAGCATAAGATGTTTCTGGATTGTTGTATATCTTGATGTATGATGTATTTATTATTTTTTCATTATAATTCATGAACTAAACTTCCTGCTTTTCGGTTGGTGTTTAGAATCGAGTGAGTTGCAACCGGAAGAAAATAAAGTCTCGATGGAGAAAAATCCGAAAAGAAAGCTCAAAACACCTGCGCAACTTAAGGGCTTGGAGAAATTTTACACTGGTAGGGATACATTTTTGTCATATTTGTGTTAATACATATTATCCAAAGTGATGATTTTTGTGGAATTAACTTTTTTGTCTTTGTTTCCAGAGTACAAATATCCGACGGAGGAATTGAAAAAAGAAATTTCTGAGGTGTTAGGGTTGACAGAAAAGCAAGTGTCTGGATGGTTTTGCCACCGAAGGTTAAAAGATAAAAGAATGTTGAAAGATGAAGCCAATGCCAATGGACGACAAGATCGTTCAAGCGGTGTCATCCAGGATCGTGGCAGTGGACTTGGGCAAGACTCCTGCGGAAGCAGTAAACACGGTGACTATAGGTATCTGGATCCGAAAGAGGTTGAGAGCCATGGCCTCTACAATCGTGATTTGTCAGTTGCAGATATGACCTATGGACGTACAAATCATTTTTCAGAAAATCTTAGTGGAATGGATGACACGTCATCTGAGAGTAGCTCTTTTTTGCAAGATCGGTTGTATCGTCAAGGTCAGGATCCATATGAGACGGATCCTTCTAGATATCTAACACCTAGTAAAGCTCTTCCACCCTTAAATCCCAAGGGTGCGATTAACACGGGATATAAACCATCAGGATATTTGAAACTGAAGGGTGAGATAGAACATGCTGCTATAACTGCCGTTAAGAAACAGTTAGGAAGGAATTATCGGGAAGATGGTCCACTGCTTGGTGTAGAATTTGATCCACTCCCTCCTGGGGCATTTGAATTCCAAACTGAAGATCCAGTTCACGGTAAGCTGTTCTGTAATCTATTTTCCCTTTTTTTTTCCAAATCTCATTCTATTAGTTATGTGAAACCGAAGTGTCGTGTAGGGTTGAAACTTGGAACAATGTAGCTGACTTTTTAGGATAAAGGAACATATAGTACTTATCAGTCATCCCATTGTAAAAAGTTAGATTTGACATTATTTTCCATTATAGTGAATGCTTAAAGATAGAACTGGGTGTGCTATGGGGTAAGCTATTTCTAGAATGGCAAATAAATGCTTTCCAACTAACCTGCATAATGTTTATGTGATATGCATTGGGATGATAGAGGTGCTTTTTTAGGAATTTGGATAGATGCCTTCTTAGTATTGTTATACTAATACTGATAAAGTCAATGACAATTAATTTGATGAGGTTAAAATTTATATCTCAATCATTAATAATACTTGTCAGAAGATTGTCGTTTTTCACATATGATATACTAACTTCGTTCCTAAGTATAAGCTCTCGTTGTCTTTTTCTCATATATTAAGAAGTAGTGAATTTAATGTGTCAATTTTATGTATGAATGTTCCTAAAAATACTCTTTGTATATAAAGTGTTCAACTTTAATTTTTTATCTTGCAAGACAAATTAATAGTATTAATAAGGGATATGTTTGGAAAAAAATAATAAATGCATCTAGTAATTTGAAAGGGGCTTATGTTTAGGGACAAATTTTTTTCCCAAAAGGTGCTAATAATTAGGGATAAAGGTAGTCGTATGTTACTTTATGTTGTAACTCGTGAGTCGTAACTTATAAGCAAATGTTTTTTATGATTTGAAGCTTTGGATATGAGGTTTTAGTGTCAGGACTAAGTTATTTCAAGAATTGAACTTTTCAAAACTTAAGGATTAGTTGATTCCTTCATTATGCTCAATTTATTTATATTTATGTTTGTAATTGTATTTGACTAATGAATTAGTATTTGCATGAGTTGGAAATGCTTACAGACACACACGACAATACGACATATAGATACACATATATAGGCAGGATATTTAGTGAGAGCATGGGAGGACTTAACCTTGACCATACCACCATACACAAATGGTCAAGGTTGTTTTTACTTAAACATAAGCTTGACGATTCATGGATGGTCAGCATTGTTTTATTTAAATCGAACGTTGACTATTCATTTATGTTGTACGGCCGATATTATTCCTCTTATAATTGCATTCAACTTTTGTTACATTGCATCTAGTTCATATTTTGAGGATTTGTGGTTTTAAATTGTTATCCTATCCTTAACATTGGAGAGCTTATTCCTGAAAATAGATGAAGATTTCCATGTTTTTTCTAGAAATATTTCATCTTAGCTAAGGTGTGAGGACTCCGTTTTATTATTGCTTTCAATATCTTGTTTTTAACTGCATTCAGTATAATCTAAAACTAGTTTGAGATTCTTACCTTTGCAATCTTATGAATGCTATGTCAGAACCATACGGTATTGCTGATCCTACTCTTCCAAATTCTCCAGAAATCTCCACAGTGAAAAGGCGACCTGGTCTTAACTCTGTAAGTGGACCTTTCTAATGCATTCTCGTATTTTGATGAGCCTAGTGATTGAACACGACTAGTTAAATTTTGTGTTGTGTGTTTAAAAAATTGGATAAATTTATGATGAGGAAGAGATAGTTTAAGTAAAACCAGCCCTGACAATCTACCAAAACAAATCTGCTCCAACATAGCAATTGTCGAAACTTGTATGCAGTGCTTTTATACCATTTTTCTCGGAAACAATATCCCTGCTTTCTCATTCTCTTTTACTTGTATATGCAGAGATATGATTCATATTATACTAAACATAGTTCCCAAGATACTCATATGGAAGGAGTTGACTTTGGTTCCTTGCATGATTCCGATGTTCATGATAAACAAGATAAGAAAGCTTACCAGGGTACAAAACACAGACAAAATTTTCAGAGTTATGGTACTCATTTTCCTGGCCGAAACTCTTCCTTGGATTTGTATGAAGACTCAACCGGGGAAGCTGCTTATAAGAGCACTAAGAATCATAGGATGGAAACCAAGCGCGGTGTTGAGGCGATGAGATCTGATTCTGCTTCAAACCATAGTGATCACTATGAAGAAAACCGTGCAGTTAAAAATGCAGACCTTTTGCAATATGATAATGATAACATCAATCCAAAGAACATGCAAAGGAGTGTTCATGCAGACTTGCTGCAATATGACTATGATAACATCAATCCAAAGAATGCACAGAGGAGTGAACACGTAAAATCTAAACCTTCAAATTCGATCCGTAATTCTCGGGTTTCTCTGGATACTGAAGAAAGAGGGCTATCTACTAGGATGGCTAAGGTTCATTAATATATTTGCAGTTTCACCGTGTGCTTGCTCTATTTGTAACGATCAATTTATTTTTCTTAGAGTTGGTTTCAAATGATAACATTTTGTTGCGTATGTGCAGGAAGAGATGTTTAAAGGGAACAAGAAGGCAAAGAAACAATATCGTGATGCAGGTGGAGCAGGGATGCTTGCCAATGAAACTATGGTGAGTTTTCGATGTGTGCACTTACCTGTCTCTCCATAATGTGATTATATGATTTTCTATTGGCTCGCTTCCCTCCTTCCACGAATGCACACATGATGCTTTACTTTGTTATGTGTATAGGTTGCAAAACGGCTTAAAGCCAATACGTTTCAACAATACAATATGAAACAATTTCCTGCCGCTGAGATAGAACCAAGGAAAAATCAGAGGTGAGCATTTAGTGTAATTGCTAAAGATTAAGCATTTTATTTCAAAAATTTATTGCTAGAGATTAAACATATAAGTAATCTAATTGTTGTGTGTGCTTAGATGCTTACTATGGTTTCAGATAAGCGTATAATCAAAATGCTTAATATAATCTTTTGGTTAAAAGCTTTCTTTGAGTGCAAATAAGCTAATCCATTCTTGAAAACCACTTTTTTTCCTCTTTAATGAAGAAAAGAGGATTGTTAAGCGTGTTGTGCTGCTTAGTTGGTAAACTAAGCTCCACGTGAATGAACTTCACTTGCAACGCAAGCATCCGAATCGCACGAAGCACCTAGCAGGGATTAGTCCCACACCTAGTGATTTTGCCTTAAAATCTCGGTTTAAGTACAAGTGATAAAAAGTAGCATTTACATTAAGTTTTACATCAAACTTCCTTTTATGGTAAAAACATCAAAACACAAGTTATTGCATGTCAAACTCAATTATAATCAAATAAATTTTATTCAAAGTAGCATTTACAGTTTTATCTTTTTTCCTTAGTTTTTATCCAAGTTTTTACGCGACGTTCCACTCATTTCTAACAACATTATGCATGGTGGCGATGATGTAGATCTGCTGCAGAGATGCCGTCCAGCTTTAGCGAGGATGAAACTGCCGATACCAGTTCCTCAATGGATTGAATATTTTGTCGATAGATGTCGAGAATTGTGTGGAGTTCATTGGTTATGATGTACAGTCTTAAAAAGACACATGCAATTTAATTACTAGTAAAGGCAGTAACATTGGAAGCACTGTTTCTAGCAGCAAAAAACTATTTACATGATTCCATTTGCTGTTAGTTGTGCTCACCTATTGCCTTTGAAAGAAAAAAAAAATTGGTGTAGCACTTCTACCTCCTTGGTATTTTCTGTAGATGTTTGTGGTAGGGGCTTCAATACGTACACATCATTTGTCTTATAGTTTAATTGTGGCAGTGCTTTTTGCATATTCTTATTTGATCCAATTTAATCCATGGTTGGAACTTGGAAGAGTTAGCTACTTATACATTATGCCTTAATAAATTTAGAATAGCTAGTTTCATTTGTTGTATATTGATTATGATTATTACCCTCATATTCATGTTGGTCTAGTGAAGATACTAGTGACTATGACCCATTATCACTTGACCATAATGAAAATGAAAATCTTGTGACTGAAAACACAACGGATTAGTTTGGTTTGAGATTTTTTTTTTTAATTCTAGTTTTTATTCTAATTGTTTTATGAGATTTACGGGTGTGCTTACATAGACAACTATTTATGGTGTAGTTATTGTCTCAGACGGTTACAAAAACACAATGATTTATTAAAATTAATGGTTCTGGTTAACCATTATGTAAAATTAATTTAATTTACACCGATAATGTATAGTTTATTTTCTCTTGTTTTATTGTTTTTATTTTATTTTTTGAATATCGGCTTATTGATTTTACTATTTTTCTCTAGAGTTGTTTGATTTGAAAACATGAATAAGGGAATAATTTGTAATTAAAAATAAAAATAAGGAAAGGGAACGGGAAATCTAACTAATGAAGCTACTATGTATCTACTACACCTCTTGTTTGTTTTTCACACCCATCTTTTAGAGTGTGAAAAGTATTTGGACTGGTAAAGTCGTAATTTAAGTTCTGAACTTTAAAGTTTTTTTTAAAAAGTCTCTTAATATTAGATTTTTTATTGAGATAATTTTTTTAAATTATGATTCATTATTTTATTATTTTTTTTAAGTTTTTAGTAAAGACCCTATTATTTTGTCAATTAAGATTCTTTTTTTTGTTAAACATTTTTTAAATTTAATTTTCTTGAAAAATTTTAAGAAAAAATAAAAAAATAATTTCTCGAAAAAAGTCCAAAAGTTTTAATTGAAAAAAATGTCAATTTTCTTTTTTTGAAAATAAAATCTGACAAATAAATTTAAAAAAGTCCACTTATAAACTCCAATTAGCTCACATAATTTTATGAATTTTTAAACTTTAAAAATTTCTTTTATTGAGTTCTTTTTAACTATGTAATTTTTCAGTACTCTTAATATACGCTGAAACTAATAATATGTGGGACCTTTTTATCTCCTATAGGTGTAGGTAGCAAATCCACTATTGAATAGCAAGGGATCTGAAAAAAAAGACAAGGACTATAGAATATCAAGTAGGTCCTTCCATTTTGGGATGAACTTCTTCCAGCATTTAACAATATTAGAAAAAACACATTTTTATGTCGTCCTAGCGTGTAATTTCAGGCAATAACACTGATTTTATTCCTTAGAAATCTTATCTTATGCAATTATTTTAGAATTGTCGGGTTGGGAAAAGTTAGACCCTATATATATTTTGATAATTTATTCTTCTACATTTTAATGTTCTTCGGATATTTAAATTAATCAATCCAAAAGTATTTTAAAAACTTTTGAAAACAAAAAGTGCAAGAAAAAACTACCTATATTTTTGCTGAATGGACCCTAATTTGTTTTTAAAATTTGGTCGATCCATCGGAAAAACATATGGTCCAATGCAAGCCAAGAATGTTGTGGGGTTCCACACTTCTAATGGTGGTGCGGTTGGTGCATATTCCAATCTCCCTCATTTTGCTTAGTCGATATTTCGATTAATGTACTCTAGATCAATTTTTCATGGTAATTGATTGATGAGTTTAATAATTATATAAAATAGTGGAAAACAATTTAAAAATACGGTTAATTATATTTTATTATCTTATCATGTACATAAAAACTAATTTTATATTAATGGTGAATATGAATTTTTGATTTTATCATTTTACAAACTAATTATAATTGTTGTTATTAAATAACTATTAAATCAACAGTTTAAATTTACTGTTAATGTTTACATTGATAATATCGTGATTAAACTCTAATATTATATATGATTTTTTTACAACTTAATACTATATATGTTAAAATATGTTTCTAAAAAAAAAAGAATCGATAATTATTTTGTACATGGCTTTTTAATTTTTAATAGTCCCCAAACTAAATTTACAGAAAATGTTAAATTTGAATAAAATATCTAGCCACAATTCAAAAACTGATCAAAGATATTATTAAACTCCAACACACACATATAAGCCTATGTTCATATACAATACCCCCACATTCAAAGGCACAAAAATCTATTGTAAAAAGAAAGGTACAAAAATCTAACTTCAAAATCTATCAATAGTAAAGAAGAAAAAAAAAAGTACTAAGCAGTAAAAAATTTATTTATATGATATAGAGCAGATCCTCCACGAGGAATTGGAGATTATCTAACAACATGTAATTATAATGAATGTGAGTTGAGTATGAAATTACACCAAAAGATAGAGCCCTTTAATAATTGTAAGGACCACAAGAAGCCAGCATGCATAATTGAGTGAAAGAATAATTCCTCACACGATTCAGGTTTAAAGATGAGCACTCTGGCAAACATTGAGTGAATGATAGGTTCTCTCTCTCCCATATTTGTTAAAATTGACAAATGAACTTTAAAAAGGTTTGGTGGACTTCTCAAAATAATTTGTCATATGATTATTATTTTTACAAATTGTTAAATAAAATATTAATGGCTTCTTTCACCAAAAATTAAATATTGTTTCAATATGAAGGATATCTCTACATTAATAACCTTTGCATCTTTAAGATTGCTTAATAATGTCCAGCCTTGTTACTTGGTTAATAGCAACCATCTTATCTTATATATGTGAATATAATAAATTATTAGGTAATAATACCTTTTATTATAATCAATCATCTTTAACTTCCTTAATCAATGATCTTTATCTTCAAACCAATGACAAGGTACTGCAAATTATTTAAATTTTTTCTTCTCTTATTAAACAATCCAAAAAAACAATTATATAAAAAATATTAAAAGTATAAAGTTTAAATAAATTTTTAGTCCTTATAAAAATTTATTAACTTTTTAGCCCCGATTTTTTTATTCATTTTTTATCCCTACTTTTAAGTCAAATTCGTGTATATTTTTTAAATTTTTGTTTTTCCAAATATATTTAGAACATTAAGATGCTACCAAAATTTAGATTTTTTTTTATCTTATAAAAGAATTAGAATTTTATTTCAAAAGATGAATTAAATATGACTTAAAAAAATAACAAAATATAAAAAGGGATAATTTTTTGGGATCAAAAAGTTAAAAAAATAAATTAAATATGGACTAAAAATAAAGATACATATTCGGTTCATGAATTTTGTGTATAATTTTTAAAGGACTGTTTATTTTGTAAAAATATTTTTTGTTTTTATTTCTTAACATTTGTGTTAATTTTACCTCTTAATAAAGAGGTAAGATAATTTTTAAGTGACCAATTGTCAACTTTTCTAAAAATAATAAAAATATCAAAAATCTATTTTTCATTATTTTTAAAAATATTTATTTATTTATTAACTAATATTTCATCTTATCTCAATGACAATTGTTCGCTTTAAGAGTCATTAATCAAGGTAAAATAAACACGCACATTTTAGAAAAAAAATATTTTTTCACATAATAAACCGCCTCTAGATTTTTTTGTGAATATATAATTTGAAATGTTACTATGGAAGGGCGAAGTTATCAAAATTTAGTTTATGTAAAAATAAAATCTTATTAAAATATTGTTGTGATCTCAAATAAATATGCTCAGGTATAAAAGTTTAATTTATCTCCAACATATAAACACACACATCCCACATGATATGAAAGCAACATCACAATTATGAATGCTGATGGTGGTTTTTAATTAGAGAAAGACCTTTTCATCATGTGGTAAGGGTGTTTTGGATTTGAGTATAAATTCTGTGTGTGGGACTTAGAGAAGTTAGAAAGTCTGGGAAAATTTAGGACCACTAGAGCAAAAGGGGGACCATAAATCTATGAATTTGTGGCTAAGTTCAACTTTTGTAAAAAGTGTGTATCACATAAACATTGGTTATAGTCTCAATCACTAACAAAGGGTTGGAAAGACAAAGTATAATTGGTAAGGGCATCATGGTTGTTTGTGAACTCCAACAATGGCGCACATGCATGGAATTTCAGTTAGTTAGCCAATAGTTGGTTTTTGCATGTCCCCATTTGCCAGATTATTACAAATTTATTTATTTTGTTACTTACTTGAAGTGATATCAACCTCATCAAACAAGCTATAAGTGCAACTCAATAACAAAGTGAGTTTTGTCAAAGTAGCTATAGTTCGGATTCTTCGGACTAGAGCGGGATGGAATGAATCGATCCATTTGACAGTTTTAATAACTCATGACATCTTATAATTTTCTATTTTATATGTATTTTTTTTCGTATATATTTAAATATTCCAAATAATAAAAAAAATTAAAAGTTTAATTTTTATGTACTTAAGATATAATTTGTTATAAATATACATCTAATTAAATCATACTATGACGTCACTTTATTATATTTATTCATAAAATATCTTCAAAAATATTTATATAGTTTGAATATATGTGTGACAATATATAATACATATCTGGTCACCCAATATCATATTTGTTCATTCCATTTATTAATTGATATCACATAAATGTAAGCTTTTTTTATGAAAAGAGAGAAGAACAAAATGCAAGCTTTTCCCTATATTAGATTGGGCAACACATATGGAAAGAGGAATGAATAATTAAGCACGTGATGTAATAATTAACTTAAACCAAATAATAATAGGTCAAAAAGGAAAAAGATGGAAGAAGACAAAAAAATGAAAAGGGAAGACGCCACACCCTAAAAATTCACAAAAGTGAGACTATGTAATAAAAATCAAGTTGGTTTACCCAAAAACCTCAAGAGAACTAAGATCTAAAACATTCATAGAGAATACAATATTTATGGTCTCATATTTCACTTTTTCATTGTCATTTAATATAATATTATTTTCAAAATTCTACGTACATTAGTTTTTTTTCTCTTTCAAAAATACTTCTATTTAATTTATCATTAAAAATATAATTTTTTTTCTCTTTATATCCATAGTTATAAGACTGTACATATGTAAAACTAATATATTTTTTTAACAAATTTATTACTATAAACAATTTTTTTTAATATTCATTAACTTTGTTGGAATGCCTTGTAATATATGGGGTGGAGAGAGCGATAGTTTATGCAAGTTCCTCTCTTATTTTCTCAAGAGAACAATGACACCGTTAAAAATATAGCACTCTATTTTGGGTATTTAAACGAGTCACGCATGTATACATTATTCATTTACAATTTTTTAATATTAATATTTAATAAATATTTATTTCCGCCAACTTAGCCTATTAAATAAAAATTACTTAATGAGTTTTATCAACAACTTTATATTATTACATTTCAACTCACATTTATTTTTAACACAATTTATTAAGTGGATCCATTAAAAAAGAAGAGAGTGCTTATATTGTCACCCTCTTAAATAAGTACCCAAGTTTTTTTTCTCCACGATGGTTAGCTTGGTGTTAAATAAGGGAAGCACCGTCCATTATAGATGTCTAAGCCAAAACTGAAACATGTCAGTATTGAGATTTTCAGTGGCATAAACATTTAGTCTCTCCGGTTCTAAATGTAAGATAAAGTTGGATAGGTGAAAATTTGATGTATTTGATCTAAATTTTAGACCAAATAAATCAATTTTTATTGATATCACTTTCTCCTATATTTAACACTAGAATACTATAAATTATTTTGAATTAGTTTGAGTGAGAGTAAACTATGTTAGCTTGTGGAGTGTCAACCCAAAGTTGTTAAAATTGTGAGTTACCTCATGGAATCGTACAATTTTATAAGTTTATGCATTAATTTCGAGTTGACTTGATTATAAATTTGAATTTTGATAAACTAAAAAATGAAACCGAATTTACTCAATAGGACTTGCAATGAACTCGATAAACTCACACGAAATTTTTAACAATTTTCTTTTTCTTCAATTTTCATATTTTTATTTGTTAGTTTACTTTTATTCATGATAGTTTTTACTTCATAATTGAGTTGAAAAATTGAAAAACTAATCTATTTGTTTTATTATACACAAACCTCAAGACAAATACTCTTATGCGGGTCTATCTGTTTTATATTTATTGCACTAACGCGTACACATATTTATTGTGTTTCTTTATATAATGTTGGTTTTAATTTAAATTATTTATATATTTATACAATACATTTATTTTATATTTATTGTATTTCTTATGTTGATTAGAGAAAAAACATGAGATCAGAGAAGATACGGAGAAATCAATAAACTTCTCCCTTCGGCTTTTTTTAACCGCTCCTTTTTGTTTTATGTAATTGTGTTTTTTTCTTATATATGAAATACAGTTTTTTTTAATCAAGTTAACTATCACTAAAAGATAAAATAAAAATAAAAAAAAAGCCACGTTAAAAAGGTTATTGTCTTTATATATAATAATATAAATATATATTATTTTTAATATGAAATAAATTCGTGTACATCGTTTGTCTATTTTGAAAAATATATCTTGCCCTACACATGAATTTCTGAATTCTTGCAACACATCTTTGGGCCGTACTGGAATTTTTTTTTATAGGAAGTGTATACGATTTTGCATTTGATTTTTATTTCTTGAGTTACAAAACATTTTTATTGCGAAAATAATGAAGTTAAATTGCTGCTTCATGTTGGACTGTCGTTGAATAGAGTTTCACTGCCAAAAAACAATTAGAGTGCTATTAATATCTATAATCTATCGTACCTTTCACTTTAAATAATTCATCCTCAAATTTGCATATTTATTACCTAGAACAAGTAAACTCAAGTTAAATTGGAACTTTTAGTATGTCTCAATGATCATTCTATAAAACTGTTAAAAAATATAATAATAATAATAATAACTCTGTAAAACTTATTTTATTTTATTTTACTTTACTTTTTAATCAAAAAATAATTAATGAGCACGAGCATATTAAAGTGAGAATAGAAGCATGCCCTTATTCTTCTTTTTGTCACCGCCAGCCAACCATGAAAAAGCGATTCCGACATTTTCGGCAGTGCCATTATCTTTCATAGGAAAAATGGCCTTCCAAAAGGACCAAAACCACCTTTAAAAAAACATTATTGTTATTTACTTATCCTTTCGTTTTGAAATTGTATCTTTGGTTCTATAACTTAATTTTAGTTAACATTTTAATTTTTTAATTTATTTTTATTTTTAATTTATTCTTTTATTTTAATTTTAAGTGACAATTTGATCTTTTATGTTTTAAACTGTCAACAATGTTATCCTTCTTTTTATGCAAAAATTCATCAAAAATTTTAAACAAAACCCATAAAATGAATTACCATCATCAATATAATGCAAATTTCACCAAATTCATAATTTAAATCTTTAAATAAACTCATATTTTCATCTCTAACAACATCAAATAAAGAATAAAGGACTAAATCGGAAAAAAATAAATAAATAAAAGACTAAAACGTTAACTGAAATTAAGTTAAAGGACCACAAATGTAATTTAGCCTAAGTTATACATTATTACGTAAAAAAATATTTTAAATTATTTTATAATATTATATTTCTTTTGTTATTATATTTTTTTTTATTTATTAAAAAAATTAGATAAGTTGGATTTTGAAAATTTATTAAAACTTAAAAATTCAAATAATACCAATAAATGTATATCACCCATAAAAGAAGTTCATAATGAGAATTGAACTCACAATTTTATGGAGTTTGATTCAATTCTTTACTTTAAGAAAGAATTTGATGGTTTTAGTTTTTATAAAATTTTAACATTTAAAATTTAATTTTTGTAAAATGAAA
>JBBPBQ010000004.1:48320254-48366917 GCA_037974755.1 Cicer yamashitae
AACTCACTTTTTGCAGATAAAATTTTATAATATTATAAACATGCCTCGAAAAACTCATTCAAAAATATAAATTAATTTAATCATAAGAACTAAAATTGCATTAGTGATAATTTAGTAGGACCCAAAATTATATTTTATATAAATTAAAAATATATTTAATTCAATAATTTATGGATTTAGATAGATAGTGATATTTCAAGAAATAAATTGAAAATTTATTTGCAGATAAAAAATTGAAAAGTTTGTAAAAATTAAAAGAAATGAAAATTTATTCTTAATTAGTCAATATTTTTATTCTGCTTGCAATTATTTTTTGTCCATTTTGCTGTTTATCAGATAATTTGCAAATATACTATTTTAATTTAAATTTTAATATAAGATATAACTATCCTGATAAAAAGTTATAAAAAGTTTTAAAAACTTTACTAATTTAGAGATTTTCAAAGTGGCAAAATTGAGAATGTTTACCATATCAAGGGTGATTTTTGCACCCATTTCACTTTTCCTATAATTTTCATTTTCCTTTTTCAATTTTATCTTCTTTCTATATTTTTCCAGCACACACATTTCTCAGCAATACTATGAGAGTTGAGAAGATACTGTATTTCTTTCTTTCTTTCTTCATTTGTTTTTTCTTTTTTACATTCGCTCATTTTTTTTAATAAATTCTATACTTTGCTTTCTCTCTCTAAAATCTCACTTTCTCTCTCTTCTGCAACTGATTTTTCAGATCATACTTCCCTAGATTCTCCCATTCCGTTTTTCCCGCACTTTCTCGCCTCGATTTTCTTCCCCGCCGCACTCACACGAACTCACTCACCTCTCAATTACCTAAATCTGTGCACCGTCCCTTCCGTTTCTCGATCGCTTCATTCCCCCGCAACCTACCACCTCCGCCGGTTCTAATCGGTGCCGGAATTTTCTTCCGAGCACGCTACAGTCGTTGCTGGAGTGCCGCACGAAGTTCACGAACAGTGTTATGGTTCCGGCGTGTGCACGATGGAGCTCTAATAATGGTGGATTTGAGCGCCGGTGAAGGCTTTGAGCTGTTGGAGCGCGCCAATTTGGAGTGTAGTGAGGGTTTGAGTTGATTCTTCGGGTTAATTGATGAATGGAAGGGTTCGGGTATGAAAATGTAGTGAATAATGTATTAGATTGGTGTTTATATTTGATAATTAAAGTTTATGATTAGTGATTTTCTTTCTGTTTCGGTGGAATAGAATGACTTCGGATCTTAGCAGAACTGGCTCTGTAGAAAGAGACATTGAGCAGGTACATATATGATTTATATTTTGTTTTGTACATTTCTTTGATTTCTTTTTTTGGTTATGTTGATAGATTACTATTTGCCTATGGATTTTGTCTGCTGTGTAGTGTACATTGTTAGTGATGTTTTTATTTGCTGTTATTGTGATAACGGTTGATTGTAATTCGGCTTTGATACAAGTTTGGGATGAGGGGGAGGAGGGAATAGGTGTTTGACTTAGTTTTGCTCGCAGTGCAAAATTTCTGGTATGTCAGTTGAAGTCTAGTTGCAATAAGTTTGATTCATTATTTTGCTTCAATTTTCAGCTTCACGTGCATTATCAGCTCAAGCCAGTTTAGATAGAACCTTTGATTATATGAATGGCAGTGAAAAATCTCTGATTATGAGCTGTCACTATTAGGGATTTTCTTTCAATCCTAAGTTACTTAAGGAGTCTTTTGATATAAACTTTAGGTATGTGTTAGGAGTTCTTGTGCTTTTCAAAGATTTGGCTGCTTATTTTAGAGATTTATCTATGCGGATATTATTTTCCCCCCTTCATATTTATGTTTCACCAGAGGGAGAACCTTGGTGCAACGGTAAAATTGTTGTCTTGTGACCTGGAGGTCACGAGTTCAAATCCTGGAAACAAGCTCTTGCTTGCGGGGGTAAGGTTGCTTACATCTACCTTCCGTGTGCACTGGGGCGCCGTTTTATATTTATGTTTCACTAATATGATAATTTTTTTGGATTATTATATTCTCTCTATATTATTTTTCTCTGTTGTTGGACACATCTGAAGAAAATCATTAATTACACTTCTTTCGACAGTAAAATAATATTGAGTAATATACCTTTATTGAAGTAGGAGCTAGGTAGAAGGTTTAATTAATACAGGGTGGATTGAGATGCCATTAAATAAGAATATTATTGAAAAAATATTATAAAGTGATGAATGATCTGTGACAAGCTAGTATTCCAAGAGTGACGATTAAATCTAGGCGAAGGGAGTATTTGGTTATCATTTTCTTTATGGATTATTCATGTTATGAATACATGTTATGTTACAGAAATACAGTGTCAATGTAGTGGACTGCTACTATATTATTTACTGATAGATAATAGTGTTAGATATAGGATACCCTAGGTGCTTGTCTGTCAAATGTTATCCATGTGCTATGCTTATTCGCCGTCTCCTCTCTGCTATAAGAATTTTTATGCTTACCAAAGTTCTTTGTTGGTTTTAATGACAGGCCATTACTGCTTTGAAAAAAGGGGCTTGCTTGCTCAAGTATGGCAGAAGGGGAAAGCCCAAGTTTTGCCCCTTTCGGCTTTCCAATGTGAGTTTTGCACTCTTTTTTGGTAGATTAAAATGAATCCTGGTTAAAGTTTGTCTCATTTTTTGTTTTCTTCGAGAATTCTATTTGACAATAGTAACTTCTTCCCTATATATATTTTGAAACCAAAGCTTAGAGTCTTGGTCTTTCTACTTTTTATTTTTCTTTTATTTATTATTCTATATATAATGGTGAAATATTTCTTCTAAGAGCTGTAGGGAGAGAGATAGCAGGGGTCCTTGAAGCCGAAAGGCAAACAGTGTGAATAATTTGTGGCAGAGAGGAGTAAAATCCAACAAATTTAACAGTAAAAAATAGGATATTTACAAACCTACATGTTCTAACAAGAAAAATATGTTTCCAAAATCATTTGCTAATTGCTAGTGAAAACAGTATGAACATTTGATAATTACTACATGAACTTTTATTGACCCTCGCAGCTTATTTCTAATTCTTCTGTATTTGGTGGTTATCCATGCCATTAATAGAATCATCTTTATGTGATTTTATGGCTTGAAATACACATGCTTATTTTGTTATTGTTATTTACATAAAAGGGCTCGTGATCTGTTGTGTAAGTTGTTCATAAATTATTTGTTTTTATTACACTGAAGTTTGTTTTTAGATATTTTCCAGTTGCCAAAAATTAGAAGTATTTGATTTTTGTTTACTTCTTTTCAGGATGAATCTGTTTTGATATGGTTCTCGGGGAAAGAAGAGAAGCACCTTAAACTGAGCCATGTCTCTAGAATTATATCTGGACAACGCACAGTAGGTTTTTAAATTGTTAAAAATTATGGCTGTTTGCTTATTTGGATTAAGCCAACAGTGTCATTTCTTGCTAAGACAATTAGTTGATATAAGATAGTTGTGTTCTACTTTATATTAATATGATCAACACAATTTGTGTTGCTTGTCTCTGTATGCAATCTTGTAAGCTCTATTTGCTTGCAGTCTAAGCATATAAATGTGACATTTTTATTATCCATCTACTAGTAAAAGGCTTTTCCTTTTGTTGTGTTATGAATATTTTCCAATATACTACTTGTTTATGGTTACTATTGGCCTGTCCTTTGCTTTAGGAATGTGCTGATACTTCGTATTGCTCCTGTGTCCAATTTCTGAAAACTTAATATGAAAAGAGATTACTCATGTGCATGGGCGTATTTAATAAATATAAATATTTTTCATAGTTCCTTATTAACATTGGGCATCTATAGTGGATTTATTTTCAAGTGATAAGGTTCTCTGTCATGATTGATAATAATACAAGGCCCCTGCTTTTTCAGCCTATCTTTCAAAGATATCCGCGACCTGAGAAGGAATACCAGTCGTTTTCTCTTATCTACAATGATAGGTCACTGGACTTGGTACGGATTTCTTTGTTTCTCCCCTTTGGGTTTTTGGCTGCAGCTAGTCTACTGGTTTGCTTGTACATATGTTTTTTTGTGAACAGTTTCAATGTATTTTGTCTATAAAACTTTAACACAATCTAGTGATCTGATTCTTCTTTACTAGATATGCAAGGATAAAGATGAAGCTGAGGTTTGGTTCAGTGGTTTGAAAGCATTAATTTCGCGTAGCCATCACCGGAAGTGGAGAACAGAGTCAAGAAGTGATGGTATTCCATCTGAAGCTAATAGTCCTCGAACATACACAAGAAGAAGTTCCCCCTTACATTCTCCATTTGGTAGTAATGAGAGCCTGCAAAAGGTATTGACACATTATCTGTGTTTCTTATATTTTCTTTCCATATCACTCCATTTCTATTGAAGGTGTTTGTTGAGAGGAGTTTTGTTTGTCCTATTCAGGATAGTGGGGATCATCTTCGCCTTCATAGCCCATATGAGAGCCCCCCTAAAAATGGTTTGGATAAAGCATTAGATGTGGTCTTGTATGCAGTTCCTCAAAAAGGTTTCTTCCCTCCGGATTCTGCCAGTGCTTCTGTCCACTCTGTATCATCCGGAGGATCAGATAGTATGCATGGTCACATGAAGACAATGGGTATGGATGCTTTTAGAGTTAGTCTATCAAGTGCTGTCAGCTCATCCAGTCAAGGTTCTGGTCATGATGATGGCGATGCTTTAGGGGATGTTTTCATTTGGGGGGAAGGCATAGGTGATGGTGTTCTTGGTGGTGGTAATCATCGAGTTGGGAGTTGTTCGGGTGTAAAAGTTGATTCTCTATTTCCCAAAGCCTTAGAATCTGCGGTAGTTCTTGATGTGCAGAATATTGCTTGTGGTGGACGACATGCAGCCTTAGTGACCAAACAAGGTGAAATGTTCTCCTGGGGGGAGGAATCAGGAGGCAGGCTTGGGCATGGTGTAGACTCTGATGTTCTCCATCCAAAACTTATAGAAGCTCTAAGTAATACAAATATTGAACTTGTAGCTTGTGGGGAGTATCATACATGTGCTGTGACACTTTCAGGCGATCTTTATACATGGGGTAATGGCACATACAATTATGGTCTTCTGGGGCATGGAAACCAAGTGAGCCATTGGGTCCCAAAAAGAGTAAATGGCCCCTTGGAAGGCATACACGTTTCATATATTTCATGTGGACCATGGCATACTGCTGTTGTAACATCTTCTGGGCAATTATTCACTTTCGGTGATGGCACATTTGGTGCTTTGGGTCATGGAGACCGAAAAAGTGTTTCATTGCCAAGGGAAGTAGAGTCCCTCAAAGGTCTTCGTACTATGCGGGCTTCTTGTGGTGTTTGGCATACTGCCGCAGTTGTGGAAGTCATGGTTGGAAATTCAAGTTCCAGCAACTGCTCTTCAGGGAAGCTGTTTACTTGGGGTGATGGAGACAAAGGTCGACTTGGGCACGGTGATAAGGAAGCAAAACTTGTTCCAACCTGTGTTGCCCTGGTTGAACATAACTTTTGTCAAGTTGCCTGTGGACACAGTCTCACTGTTGCACTTACCACCTCAGGCCATGTCTATGCGATGGGAAGTCCTGTCTATGGCCAGTTAGGAAATCCTCAAGCTGATGGGAAGCTACCAACCCGAGTTGAAGGAAAACTGTCGAAGAGTTTTGTGGAGGAGATAGCTTGTGGTGCATATCATGTTGCAGTTCTAACTTTAAGGAATGAAGTTTACACCTGGGGGAAAGGTGCAAATGGGCGTTTAGGCCACGGGGATACAGATGATAGAAATACTCCAACACTAGTAGATGCTCTGAAAGATAAACATGTGAAGAGTATTGCTTGTGGAACTAATTTCACTGCAGCTATCTGTCTGCATAAATGGGTTTCTGGTGTTGACCAGTCTATGTGTTCAGGCTGTCGTCTTCCATTCAATTTCAAAAGGAAACGTCACAATTGTTATAATTGTGGACTTGTTTTTTGCCATTCATGTAGCAGTAAGAAGTCTCTTAAGGCTTCAATGGCTCCAAACCCCAACAAACCTTATCGTGTGTGTGATGGTTGTTTAAATAAACTTAGGAAAACTTTAGAAAACGATTCTTCATCCCATTCTTCCATTAGCAGAAGAGGAAGTATTAATCACGGGTCTCTTGAGTTGATTGATAAGGATGATAAATTGGATACTAGATCTCGCAATCAAGTTGCCAGGTTTTCTTCGATGGAATCCTTCAAACAAGGGGAAAGCAGGTCTTCAAAGAAAAACAAGAAATTGGAGTTCAACAGTAGCCGTGTCTCTCCTGTTCCAAATGGGGGTTCACAATGGGGAGCATTGAATATTTCTAAATCTTTTAATCCTGTTTTTGGCTCGTCGAAGAAATTTTTCTCGGCTTCTGTTCCTGGATCTAGAATTGCTTCTCGGGCAACATCTCCAATATCCAGACGACCTAGCCCGCCTCGTTCAACTACTCCAACCCCAACACTGGGAGGTCTTACAACCCCAAAGATAGTTGTGGATGATGCTAAGAAGACTAATGATAGCCTCAGTCAGGAGGTTATTAAATTAAGATCACAGGTATTTTGTTTTATGCATTCAGTGACAATATACCCTTTCTTGCTATAAATGTTTCAATTGAATTTTACAAAAATGGACTTATGACCGGCACCCTATTTTGTATTTCTAACAGTCAGTTTTATATGACATTAATTAATTTATGTGAACTATGTCTTATAAAATGACCCAGACAACATGTAGAAACAAGGACAAAAAGGGAATTATACTCTAATTCACACTAGTATGCTTGGATGTTGGTAGCAAGATGCATGTTAAATGGAAGCAACAAATAATTCATTTGTAACTTGTTGGATTGTCTGTTAATACTAAAGAGATGAATTGCAATTTAGAATGTAGGTCAATGTTCAATTGCAACGCACGTGCTAGAGATGTAGTATTTCCATGTATATTTCAATTTATTAATTAATTACAATGCGTAATATGTGACTGTCGCTGTTGAATGTGCTCACTTCTGTGACAGTGTACCGTCATGTTTTTAGAGGGATTCAGTTAATCAACTTTAGAGAGTTTCTTCCAATCACCTGTCAATAATTCATTTTTTAGAATCATAAATGGTTGAGTGTTTGATACCGAGGATGACTGGTATCTATAATTTACTTTCATAGGCTGGAAATAATTTATTTTTTCTTCCTTTCCCCTTTAATTTTCTAAACCTGTAACAAGGATGTTAAATTCACTTGGTTTTCTATTTCTAGTGAGCCTAATAATTGTTTTTTCCTTTTTTAGGTGGAAAGCTTGACTAGAAAAGCCCAACTTCAAGAAGTCGAGTTGGAAAGAACAACTAAACAGCTAAAAGAAGCAATAGCAATTGCCGGGGAGGAAACTGCTAAATGTAAAGCAGCAAAGGAAGTGATCAAGTCACTTACTGCCCAGGTAGAAACTTTAATCCCTTGCACACTCTTGAAGTACTCAAAAGAAAAGAGAGCAAAAAAATTTATATATAATGGATGGGGACGTGGAACCTTGTCTTTTTCTTTTTGTAAATCAGCTGTTATCTCAAGAAAAACTTATCTTTGCAAAAGCAATATGTATTTAAGCTTCACCAAGTTAACACTAATTGACCCTAAAATTAGGTTGTAAAGCCATGAGAATACAATATGTTTCAGTCGGGCCCAATATCAGTTTAAAGCCAAAATAGTGAAACTTTTAATTTTTATGCTGATATCTTTTAGTCTTTTCTAGTTTTGTGGTGGATGTATTTATGGCTAGCTGACCCAACATTTTTGTATCTTGCGCTGAATAGTTGAAGGACATGGCTGAGAGGCTACCTGTAGGAGCAGTTAAGAATGTAAAATCACCTTCTCTTGCTTCTTTTGGTTCCAATGAAGTTAGCTATGCTTCCATCGATCGATTAAATATTCAAGCTACAAGCCCAGAAGCAGATTTAACTGAATCAAATAACCCGTTACTTTCAAATGGATCATGCACTGTCAATAATTGCAGTACAGGTCAGAATAAACAGAGCCAGTCAGATTCAGCTAATAGAAATGGGAGCAAAACAAAGGATAGTGAATCCCGTAGTGAGACTGAATGGGTTGAGCAAGATGAACCTGGTGTATATATTACACTCACCTCACTACCAGGAGGTGTAATAGATCTTAAGAGAGTTCGCTTCAGGTATGCAATGCTCTTCAGACATTGTTTTTCTGTCAACTTGCAGAACTTCTTCTGTGAAATTTGGTACTGTAGGATAAGATATATTTTTAAGGAAAAGGAAAAATGGTAGAATATCATATTTATGGTGTTAAAGCCTCGACAAAAATTATTCATGTTTACTCATTCCCCTACTGTTTGCCTTAGCAAACACTAATTTATGGAGGACGGAATAACATTGAAAATAGACAGGGGGTTAGTGCCAAGAGCAGTTATAACAATAATATTTTCTGTTGTTTCATGTCTTGCTCATTTGCATAGCTAATTTATCTTGAAAATGGTAATGTTTTATTCTGCAATGTGGTACCTGGTGGGACAAATCAGATAACTTTACAGCATTTCATGATTAGTAATTCTATAATCCGAGTATTAACTTTTAACTTTGGTGGTCACAGTCGGAAACGATTCAGTGAGAAACAAGCAGAGAATTGGTGGGCTGAGAATCGCACAAGAGTATATGAACAATACAATGTACGCATGATTGACAAGTCCAGTGTTGGTGTTGGGAGTGAGGACCTGACTCATTGACACGACAACCTGTAAATGAGATGTTTTTCCACATTTTGGCTGGAATTAGAGCAAGATCATATGATCAATTACATTCAACTTCCATCTAATATAAAGCATTGAAGGAAGCTGTGGACTGGCATAGTAGGAAAGAATAGGGATTGATTGTGATTTTGTAATTTCTTTTCTTTTTTCCATTTTGATTTCATTTTCCATTTTTTTCCCTATATGTACCTTGTGTGGGGGTTGAGGGTGAGAAATGTAAATTCTTAGTAGGTTGCAGGCTCTAGTTGAAAGGAGCTGCAGTGTAAATTTCATAAGCGAATGCATTTACAAATTTACTTCTACTACACGGATCATAAATTCTCCAGCCACGGCACTTAGTAGTTTGTTGTAGAATAGCCCTGGCAAATTCAATGTTCCAAAATTGCTCTTGCAAATTGCAATATCTAGTACGGATGATATCTAATGAGAGGTGTAACTTATTATACACGTGAGTTCAGTGCTTTTCAATTAAATAACCATAAGCAGTTAGTTAAAATTAAAATTGATGTAAATGTTACACGATTATTAATGTATAATTTTGTTATAATTTTAACTATTAGTATATTCCATTAGAAAACTTGGCTCGTCTAAATGACAGGTGTATTTATCCTCATTTTTATTAAAAAAAACCTTTTCAATCTTTTAAAGAATATTGTTTCAAACAAATGGCTTTTGTTTAAAATTACAGTGATACTTAATTAACTGAGTTGTGAGATCAAAATATACTATAGAACGACCAAATTAAGCCAAACAAGGCCATGTGAGACCAGTCCTACTTCTTGCAGTTTTCCATGTCAGTCATTGTTGCTTGTTAACTAAATTGTGAGAAGCACAAAGTCTGATTTGAACTTTGGGGAATAAATGCATGCCTATGTAGAATATTGTTTCCTTTCTGCTACTCTGCTATGAGTAGGTGGAGTTGGCACTTTTATTGTCATTGCTGCAATTCCCTGCAAAGAAGTGGGGGTGCTATAAGTCTATAACTCTTCAATATCATATCCAGTTTCCCCTTTTGAACCAACATTAAATTTAATTTATACTCTTCTAGCTAACTAGAGGGTTTCTTTCTTATATTCCTTGAGGATATAAATAAATTTTCTTACATGGACCATTTCATCCGTTATACTTGAAGAATGAAAAAGAGAGAACGAAGCAACAAAGAAACATTGAACTACATAGATTCTTCTTGAAATAGCAACATCAATAAACGAGGAAGATGCAAGAATATTTGCTTCTTTGAGTACATTAAAGAAAAAGAACGAGTGGTAAAAGTAGTATGATGTTATATTTTAATATTAATCCCGCATCGGAGAGGTTAGGCGAAGGAGTATGATAGGTTGGTTATAAATATGAAGCGTGTGTCATCAATAAAAGGTACATACCTGGACGGAGTCAATGGGTGATCAAGTAGGCCCATGGCTTAGACTGATGACTTCCATTGCACACTAGGAAGGGAATTAGTCTAAGGTCTGCCCTAAGTTGGTGGTACCTACGTCGTAATTTGTGGTAGCGAGGGACTGCGTACGCGCGGACCCTCTCTTTTTCAGTTCAATTCTTCCCCTCATTCATTATACTTCTGCGTTAAAATTATTAAATGTTTTTTATAGCCAATAAAATAACAGGGGAAATCTTAATTAAATTTTATTATTATCTATTTATAATATAAAATATTGTTATAGCTTTAATTATCAAACAAATTGTAAAAAAGAGCAGAATTATATCAATACAGCTTTTTTGTATAAATTGACCAATACAACTTTTCTCCAATTTTAAAAACATAAATATTAAAATTTAGATTTCTTGAGGTATAAATATAATAAATAGATAATATAGCTTTTAATATCAATCATATTCTATACAAAATTACAAAGAAAAAAGAGAAGAAAATGGATTAATGATTCGAGCTAGACAGTTGATTTAACATATCAATCAATCCAAAAAATTTCAATGTTTAATTTTTTAAACTAACATTTCTTCTCTCTTTAACATATATATTAGCTGTACTAATATTCTTCTATATAAAAAAAAAAATCAAATTTTTTAAACTAACATTTCTTCTCTCTTTAACATATATATTAACTATACTAATATTCTTCTATAAAAAAAAATCAACACAAATTTTCTTCGTTCAAAATATGATGAAATAAAATGTTTTAGTTGTAATCATTTATAGATCTAATGTGGTCGAAAAATAGAAATATATAGATACTATTTAATACTCCTTCAACCATCTTCAAAACCATAAAATGTTTTAGTTGTAATCATTTATAGATCTAATGTGGTCGAAAAATAGAAATATATAGATACTATTTAATACTCCTTCGACCATCTTCAAAATAATTTGAGAATCAGTTTCAAAAATATAATTTTTGAAGTCATGATCTCAAGCTAACTTTAACCTTAATCCAATGACTTAAAATTTATATAAAATATTAGTAGTTACACCACAAAAATCAAAGAAACAAAAAATCCAACCACTAAATTGTTTCAATCAAACCACCAATACCAAAACGATTAGGATTACCAAAAGAACTCCAATCAATATTTAATTTAACAAAATTCTTTGAAAGTAGTTGACAAGAAATCTATTTAGGACTTCTTTGAAAAATCATGTCCCCAAAGACCCGTGTAAATGACCGAAAAAGAAACTCAATTTTATTGTCATTATGAAATTTAAAAAAATCACAAATAAAAAATAAGGAACCATGCTCCATTATACACTGAAAAAGAAACCAACCACAAATATCATCAATATGAAATTGTAATGTATATTACCAAAGTTGCATTAGATTGGAATTGAACAAATTATATAATAATATGTATATTTACCAAACTTGTAATGTAGATCATTTGATCTTTAAAATTTGTATACAGCAAATTGTCACGACTATACATTATCTAGATCCATATATTCTTATTCTTTGGGGAAAAAAATCCATCTTAACTATCGCGTGTTAAATAACAAAATAATGAATTTTTAAAATTTGCTAAGGTTGAAAGAATAAAAATATATTTAACTAACTTTAGACATCAAAATGATACAGATAAATATCTTTATTGCAGATAATCAACATCCAAATCCGTTGTCGTCCAGCGGTTAGGATATCTGGCTTTCACCCAGGAGACCCGGGTTCGATTCCCGGCAACGGAACTTTTTGTATTTTCAACGTCGAACAAGTTTTGTCTATTTATGAGTGAGACAAAAAATACAAGGTATGTGAACGGTTATTAAACACAACTTAGTGATGATTAGTTTGCTTATTGTACTGCATATTTATTATTTATTTTTATTTATTTAGTGCCAATTGCCACAGTTGCCTTGACCCTGCACAAAATAAATGTTACTCTGTTACATCCTATATAAGAAGAAAAAAAATCAAGAACAACAAAACTCCTCTAATATGGATTGACCCATTATGCAGAAAATTGTCTAAGCAATTATACAGGATATTGGATAGACTCATCAACATCAAATAATAAAATAATTATGCCAATCTAATAACTATATAACATATAGTGTACTTGTGCACCTTTTGTAAATAGGTGTGCCGTAATGTCTCCACTAATTATGTAATTAGCTAAAGATGTAGTATAATATAAAAGAAAGGGAACAAAGCACACAAAACAAGCTAATTTTCTACTGCAATGCTAGAATCATGTGAGGGCCTCCATTTTCTATCAAACAAATTTCTTTCAACCACCTGTGCACCCTTCAATTTCTCATCTTGGCTACTTAGTTTCTTATCTATTAGTTCTAACAACTCTTGCAAACCAACTCCTGTGATGGCAGATGTTTTCACATGCGGACCGGACGGTCCTATTGTGCCATCGATTTGTTGGTTAGCCACCGATGAAGGCAAACAAAAATCGCCTTCGTTAACGATAGTGTCCTCCTCATACAACCAACCATCAGAATAGTCTTCTTTTCCTTCCACGACCTCAGAGTCACACAGTGACTGCTCAGAGACTTTTTCGGTTTCTTTTAATGTCTCGCTCTCGGTATTCAAATCCTCCTCTCCATCAACACTAGTTTCATCAGCCTCTTCATCTTCATCGATGTATTCATCGGCATCCATGCACTCTTCTTCAGCATCAATCTGAACATTTTTAGAGATTGAGTGGACATATCAAATATATAGTCAATTGTTTTTATTGCATTTTTGGTAGAAGGGAAGATGAATTGTTTTACCTTATTCCAAACTTCAATCATATTCTGAAGTTTCTCTTGTGACACACCTATTTGTTGAAGAACTTGCAACACCGTTGTGCGATGCTCGTCAAGATCGGGAGCAGTAGAATCTACCACATGCTACAAAAAAGATAGATTTGTCATATATTTATGAGTTTTTGGAACTGGTGTAAGAATTAGAATGACAGGAGATTGATTTATGAGTTTTTGGAACTGGTGTGAGAATTAGAATGAGAGGAGATGCAAAATCATACCACAAGCAGGTCTGCTTCTATCACTTCTTCTAAAGTTGCATGAAATGCTTCCACCAACTTCAAAAATCAAAAGAGAAAAAGGTCAATTGTGTCATTTTTGAAGAATAATATCAACAAGATAAACATTAAAAAACAAGATGACATGGCAATTTGCTATCTTTGTCATTACCTGTACAGGCAAATCGGATATAAATCCTACCGTGTCACTAAAAAGCACTTTCCTCCTATAAATAAATAACATAACAAAAGTTTAGCATATATGTGTATAACCAATGCTATCAACTGGTGTACGAAAAAAGAGAGCACCAAAACAAATATTAGAACATTGAGTTACTAATCACATTACCCCGAAGGAAGAACAGCACTTCTTAATCTAGGATCAACTGTCGCAAACAGTCTGCAATACATGTAACACCGCAAAAAGTTGACATTATAAAGTAAATATATTAAAATTTGAGGATGTAAATGCATACGAGTAAAGGTGGTTTTACCGACAATCGCTATACAGATCGCTGTCCGTTAGATTACTAACTAACGTAGATTTTCCCTAGTAAAAACAAAGAAAGGAATATATCAGTGATGCTGTCTTATTCTAATAAATAAGCAAACGTATATGCTTAGAGACTTACAGCATTTGTATACCCAACAACGGCAACAGTGGCTAAGCGTTGTCCAGATGAGCCCCCATGTCTCTTCCGACCAGCACGTTGCACAGCACGGGTACGGCGGACCTCGTCAATTTGTGTTAGTAGATAACTTCTCCTTTCTAAGACTCTAAGAGAGTTTTACAATTCAGTGACCAAATTATGTAATAAGAGATGATGACAAAAAATGCTGTAACTGCATATTAACAAGTAGTTTGTACAGCATAGACAGGACAAAATATCCAGGAAAACTACATTATAAATGCGAAGAACAGGTTAATCTGAAATAAGGTTGCATGCATCAAAGTTTGAAACCACCACAAAACTCATTAACATGCATGCTTTTGATCATTATATCTAATGAGAATCAGTCATGACCAGTGTTTTGTGGGATCAAACCTTAATCCAGAGCAAACTTAGGTTTCATAGCCTAAAACATACAATTTTTCATAACATTCTCACCTTTCAAATACTAAAGTTGCAACAAACGCAGTTACAGTAAACAAACTAGGTTTAAAAATAACACAAGTTTATGACAAAACCATAAGATATGCCAAAAAAAGAACAATTAGATTGCTTGACGACAAATGCATGTATCTTGAAAATTTAGTATGACATTTATACCTTCGCCGCTGAAGCTGAAGTTCAGTTTCTCCTGCACCGCTCATAAAACCTTGGCCACCACTTCCTCTCCTGATATTGACAAGTATTAAGGTAAGATGCTGCTATTCTAATCAACCATTTCCTAGTTACTGGAACTATAGATTAGGCTAGAGCATACATAGATTCACAGAATTACATTCTTCCATAAATATGTGAATAAGAGAAAGAGCAAGTGAAGAAAAGTGATAGAAATTGTATTCAGTTTTCAACCACATTTGTACTTCATAACAACAATGTAAATTGAAAACTAAACCGTTATGTTAAGCAACATTTGGCAATCCAAAAAATTTACCCAAGCAAAACAGTAATAGAATCGCATCAGAGTTCAAATTTCTATATTGCAAGTTTAACCCATCGAGCAATTAGTATTTAAAAAAAAAATACTTCCACTTCAAAAATGGCATTAAAATTAGAAAATTAGGGGGATGAAATAAAAATAAAAAACAACCCTCGCGCACTAACAACTTCAGCTTCTCCCGAAGCACCAAATGTGTAGCGACCACCGGGGCCAAGAACACGAACAAGTCTTGACTTCTTGTACGATAGAGCTGCAAGTTCAGCCTACACAGATGGCAAAGTATAACTCTCAGTTACAATGCAACATGAGATTCAAATCAATCCAATCCCATTTGATTCAAGAGCCAATAGCATCATGCATCAACCATAAAAACAGCTCGATGAAACCACAAAACATAACACACCTGCAGCTTGGCTTCTTTGGTGAATGCATGAGCATTGAAAATCTCTATTATAAGACCAACACGGTCCACCACAGGTTTATTCCAAGCCCTCTAGCAATAACAAGACATCAGTGTCAAAATTACACAATTTACCAAGCCTAAATAAATAAAAAAGTTACCCAAGAAGAACTTACTTCCATATTTCGTAGCTGAATACCAGACAGTATAGCATTAACAAAAACAGCATCCACTTCACCCTGTCACACACACATACAAAAATCTACCTAAGCTTCTATTTTGATAAACAACTTAATTAAACGCTTATATAGCATAAAGACTTATCATAGAAGTGTTTATGTATAAACTATTTCTATAACAAAAGATAAAATCAAACTCAAACTGTTTTCATATAAACTATTAGCCGATTTCGTAACTTAGGAAAATAAACTTAAAACAACTTATGACATAAGCTTTTTTCATCAGCTCCCCAAGTGCTTATCTCTCAGTAGATTAGCTCAAATAAACTAATCCAAACATACCCTAAATAACAAATCAAATAAGAAAGTAACAGCAAATTTTTTTCTTTCTAATTTATAATAATTTTCTCTTGTTCTTGCCTTTGATTCAGCAGCATTAAGATGACACTTGATAGTATCAACAGTTCCAGGTCCAAAATACGTATCTGAAAAACAGAAAGAAAAATAAAATAAAATAGAGAAAATAGATTGCAAAAAAAAAAAAGTGTTTAACGAAGAAACTGAACCTGCACGAGGTTTATGGCCTTTAAGGGAAGGGTTCTGAACAAGGACATGAGGGGGTAAAGGTTTATCGAAGAAATCGGTGTGGAAATAACCGTCGCGTTGGTCTTCGAGTGAATTGGCGAGACAAAGTGCTTCATTGAGTTTGGCTTGTAATAGCTTTTCGGAGCGGAGACGGGGCTGAACCACCAGAAGCTTGGGAGGGGTGTCGTGATCGGAGGTGGCGGTGGAATAAGGAGAAGTTTGTCGCCACCATTTGGAAGGAGATGAAGTTAAGATCTTTCTAGAAGATTCCAGTGATGCACACAGATTTCTCAACATTCTATTGATACTGTTCTTCTCTTTCGTCTATGCTTATGCAATTCTTCTTCTTTCTTTTATACATCCACACCGCAATTACCTCAAATTACATAGATACCCTTACAAATATTACCAAATTGGATCTCATTGGTAATCCATCTGGATTTACAAGTGGTTTTAAATTTTAACGATACACACTTTGAAAATATATGTCAATGACTTTTATCGTTTTTATAGTGAGACATTCATTTAGTCTTATTGATTTGACGAAATAAATTTTAAAAAGACATACTATATTTTTTTATAAGTAAATGTTTCAAAATTATAAATCAAAATGACTACTAATTTATATTTTTAATGAGTGTTGTTTATCATCGTTAAAGTTTTAAATAATTTTTAAACATTAATTTACAATAAATCACCTTCATAAATAGTTACAGTGGACCACTTTATAGCTGATTCAGTGTAGCATTTGCCTTGTATTGTATTCTATAACTCTGATGAATATTGAAATAGTTTTATGCATTAATTTTGTATATTTGTCTTTTATATTTATAGTGATTTTTCTGTAAACTACTATATGCACTGGATTAAGGATAAAATGGTAAAATAATCACACCTCAATCTAATTGTGCAAAGATTGTTGAATGCTCTAATGTGAGTATGCACACGAGCACAAAGTTGCAGAATACGGGAAAAGTAGTGGTATACCACAATTTCCAAAACAACTGCATGAGTTTAGTTCAATAACAAAAATGAAGGGACAATTTAAGATTGGTGACGATGATGCTAATAGGAGTTGAGCTCTGATCATTAATCTATAAATACCAAATGTAAATACCATTTTAAGTACATTTCAATCCATCAAAATCTTATTTTACTTATAATGTATAAAATTAAATATGTTTTTTCTCCTATAAAATTTTTACATTTCAATTTTAGTATTTGTAAAATAAAAATATAATTTTTAGTCTGAACAAAATTATCCAACAAGCAATTTTAGTCTCCGCTAAAATGAAACACATTTAATTGTACTTTAACTTTAAAATTTTAGAATGATTTTTGGTAAACATATTTAGAATATTATAAAATGTTCATCCACAAAAATTTAGAATTTTCTAAATTTATTTGAATTAAATATAATTTTTTTAAATGTAAAAAAATTAAGATAAAAGTAACGAAAATGTCGATTTAGAAATTGAATTTTGAACTTTATTTTTGTAGATGAGTTTTTTACATTATTGAAAACATGCTTGCAAAAAATTATTAAAAATATACGCTGACTTAACAACCTGAACTAAAGTTGTATGCATGATAATTTTATAGAGATTAAAAATTGCATTTTTATATTATAAAGATTAAAATTAAAAAGTTGAAATTTATAAAGATTAAAAATAAATTTAACCTAATATATATGTATTTTATCTTTACTTATGTTTTATTTTAATTTTTTAGTTCTCAAAACACTATCATCTGATGTCACACTTTTTGAAATAGTTAAAAACACTTTTTTGAAGTAATTAAAAAATCTATAATCGATATTATTTCTAAACATAATCATTCAAAAAAAAAATTATTATTAAGATTATGGTAAATTTAAAATATTTTAATAATTTAAGGTATACATTTTTTATATATACCAATTTTATATTATTATTTAATGAAAATTGAAATCAACAATATTAGAATACAAGTAAAAATTGAAATGAGAAAAAAGAAAGTATGTTTTTTTAAATGTCAATGTCTGTATAGTAATTGACATTAACACTATGTCCTGTAAGTTTAAACTCAAATTCAAAAACTTAAATTTAGATAAAAAAAATAATTAATACATTTTAAACCATTTACACACAAATAATGCTCAAAATGAAAATATGTGATTTTTCAAATATATACCAAAGTAAAGGGGCAAAATGGGAATTCCAGTATTTTATTAAGTGATGATTTTCCGTCTATAAGTCTGATATAGCGCGGTGGAACCAAAAATTCAAATCCAACGCTCAACTTTTCCTCTTTTTCTTCTTCTTCGGCATCTTCATCATTACAAATCCAAGGTTTGTAATTTTCTTATACATGAAGGTTTTCTTCTTTTGTTCATCATTACTCGCTTCAAGTTCTTGTTTACTTTTATCATTTAATTATTCGAATATGAATAATGCTTCTAGGTTTATCATCATTACTTGTAAACAATTTGTGGTTCCTTCTATCTTGTCGCTGAATAACAAAGCGATGATTCATTATCTTAATCTTTATTTATTGATTTACTTAATACAATTTTGTAATTTGTGTCGAAATTTTCAGTATTCAATATTTGCTATCTGAACCAAGTGAGATAAGATAATGGCCAAATTTGTTGCTCCGGGACGCTTGATCATTAAAGATGAAAACTTGGATCTTCTTCACCCCAAAAGTAAGTTCCTGTCTTACATTATGTTATTGTTGTTTTTAACACCAATTTTATGGATTCTTTGGGGTATCAATAATATCATTTTCCTTATCATCTGATTAGTAATGAGAAAGAGATTTTGTAATAATGTCAAATAATTAACTGGTTCAGAAAAATATTCACTCTGCATTCTTGAGACACAGACACGGGCATCAAACACGAAGACACCGATAATAATTTATGAAAATGGAAATGATTGAGCAGATGAATACGTGTCGTGATCGGACATTGGACGCACCTTTAATTTGAAGTGTTAGTGCTACGTAGGCATTTTGTAACATTATCTATGGAGTTTGGGATTTAGATTAGCTTCTAAATTGTGAAAGTTTCTTAGTTAAAATCAGTGTTATCAATGACAGATGAGGGATTATGACTGTTTACCAAAAATTTGCCATATAAACATGGCATTGCGGTCTATGGCAGAAGCATGGCAGATATAATAGGTGTAGCTGCCTATGACAACTGGCGCAAAATCTGTCGTGCTATAAAAGCCATGGCGGAAATTTGATAACACTGGTTAAAATAACTTTATGTTTTGTTTGTCTATGGAGAATTGCTTATAAGCTTATAGACATTTACAGAGAAGTTAAACAAGAGAACTAATTTTATATTGTTTAAAATTTAGAAAGCTCATTGTTCTTTTGATATTTCTTTCTCTTCTTCATAAGTTCATTGAAAACTGAGTCTATTTACTGCACTCCTCTTATGAAACTAATTTTGTTGTGTTGTATTCTCCTTTTTATTTGCTTGGGAGATAGAGGCCGTGTCGAATGTCAAGTCAAAGATTTCAAAGACAGATGGAAAGAAAGGTGGTTCGGGGATTACAGGTCGGAAGGCACTAATCGATATAACAAACAAAAAATCAATTCAACCTGAAGCCTCATCTAAGAAAAAGAATTTACCCAAGGAAGATATTAATATAAAGGAGGAAATGTTCTCACATAATCACAGGAAGTGCATTGAGGTCCAGAAAGCTGCAATGAGAGATTTCAATCTAGAGGCTGTTCTTCCTCCAGATGGTAAACCTATCTTGTTTTTTATTCAGTATTTGATGCATTAATATATACTGTAAACCTATCTAGCTTCCTCAATATTGTGATGTTATTGTGTATATATTGTCATGCAAGTAAGTTCCTGAAGGATAATAAAATTCCAAGCATTCTTGTATTAGCATAGGGCATGGAATAGAAGTTTGCATTACAAATTGTTGACAAACTATATATCTATTTATATTTAGTAGTTCCCCTTTGCAAAAAATATTTAGTTGTTCCTGTTTTTTTCCTTCATATTTCTTCTTCTTACTACTACTTAATGTTGATAAATCTTCTAACCACATTTTATATGTGCAGATGGCATACCTATTCTTGAGCAGATAAAGGTATTGTGTTGTTTGATGCCTTTTTTACTTTCAGTTTCGTTTTGTCACATACAATATAAATGACTGCACTTTTGTTTGTTCCTTAAATTTTGATTGAAGCTTTTAATTATCCACTAGAATCAATATGAAGTAACGCCATTATTTGATCAAATACTTTTGCTGTTTGTTCCATTTTTCCAACATTTGTTCTATCTTCGGTTTTCCCCTTATTTTTATCTTCTGGTTTTAGGTTCCTGGTTCGCCTCAATGCTACCCAGAACTAGTTGAATTGCCGATGTCCAATTTTTCTGTATGGTTGGACTATCCAAGACAGTGGAAGTCTCCTCCATCTTCTCCATTATCATGTGATTCTCTACCATCCCCCTTAGCATGGCAACATGAAGCAGTGGAATTTGTTCTGAAAGAAGAAATTGATGCCCAAGTGTAACCTACTATTTTTCTGTTACCTAATAGAATAAGTGGATTTTAGCTTTTGCATAATTTGTGCCTTTCTTGTACTGCTGCATAAACCATGTCAGCATGTTTGTTTATGGATCTTGTCAATATTATTCTTTAGGTACAAAAGGCTACGATAATTGCATAACCAATTACATCTTACTATTTTGTCATTAATCTCTAAAATATCTCCACAATTCTCTATTGAATGTTGTGTAAAACTTTATTAAATTGACAGTCTATTATCTATATCAATCAAACTCTAAACTATAACTATTTTTCTTCATCAAATAAACACAATGGTAATGTTTGGAAAACAAATGGAAAAATCTTACCTGTTCTATTCACTTTTTGATTTTATCCTTTTCCTAAGATCAAAATGAAAAATCCTTTTACACTATTAATGAATAATAATTAAGCTCTCAAAATGAACTAATTTAAATAAAACTTTAGAAAATTTTATTGTCAATCTCATGCAAAAAGTAAAGAGGAGTTATTCAAGACTCTTTTTGTCTTTATGAATAAGATGTGACTTGATTGATGTCAATTTAATACAATATATATATATATATTTTTATCGAATTAGTATCATTTAAGTCATTATATCAATTATGAAAGATGACCATAACGTCTATTTTTTTATGGCCAAAGTTAATAATTAATTATGTTAATTTTTTTTTCTTCCCATCGCTTTAAACCCGATAATTGTTGGAATTTTAAACATTTTTTATCATTGAAATTTTAAACATTTTTCAAGTTTCAGTGATCCATATTACAATTTCCCTCAATTTTTCTCCTTTTCCACCAATGTCCCATTCTTCTTGTCCTCTTCACAATTAATAATAGAGGCTTTTAGCTTTATTCAATTAATTGCGACACACAAACAATAGTTTCCTACCATGGTTTACAATGGCCAAATACTTCGACGCAGTTGCTAGGAAGTTTCCACTGTTTAATCGCCCCTTTCTTCTACTAGGAAGTTGGTTGTAATAGGATTAAGGTCCTCTGAAGTTGAAAAAATTACGAGGAAATAATGCAGAAAATCTAGATCCTCATAATATAGGGCGGAGGATTTTGAAATTTTAAAAAAATAGAAAAAATTGGTTAAGAGTTGAGATTTGAAATTTGTCAAAAAAATGAGATAATTTTTTTTTGAGAGGATGTTTTTTCATTGTAATATAACTCCGGCGTAAAAGTCTTGCACACTTCTTAAATTGACATACTTAAGAAACTTAACATATATTTGACATCACAGCCTAACTGGAAATTGCAATTACTGATACGTCGATTCCTACATCACCATCCAAGAAGTTTACTGGCAGTGCAGTATGCTATAACATATCTCAGAAAATTAAATGAGAGTATGCTAGTCGAATTCATATTTGGTCACAACAGGATTGCATCATATGAAAAATGGGGACAATTTTATGGAGAGAACAAAAAAAGACAAATGTAGAATTTTTTAAAACATTGAAAACACACAACATATCTCTTATCTAGTACTTGGATATCATCACCAATTTGTACACATCATAGTTCGGTCTCTCCTTTAAAAGCAGGGAGATGCAGCAAATTCACAGTATCATATAAATTTGCTTCTTACATATCAGCTGTTATCATATGTTTAATAGAAAGGATTCTGTCACTTTTTACGAGACACGGCTGCCGCAATCCCACCTGCAATCAGTCCAACAGCAGTTGCTGCAATGCCCAGGCCAATGACACCATCTACAATGGAGGAAAGGAAACAATGTCAGCGTTATTTAGAGCCCAAATCAAGTCTTTTCCCATTGGTTTGAACATGATAACAGGGGCAGAAAATGCATGGTGAAACATCAGTAATTCATCAGAACCTTTTGTGATTCGTTCCTCAATCGCCGTCTTAAGTGTCGTTGCCTGCCTCCAGTCAGGTGCAATCTGTAGAAAAAAAAATGTAATGAACATCGAATGATGCTGTATTGGTTGAAATGAAAAATTGGATGTTCTACTTCACCCTCACTAATTAATTGTTGGATTTGGAGAGGGTATTATGAAACAGCCAAATTTTATGGATAGTGTAATATTTTCTCTAAATTTCAAATAAACATTGAATCTAAGACTCGAGTATATGAAAAGGAAAACAATAATGTGCATGATTATAGGGGTAAGCTATGCTATTTTCAGAGAGTTTGAACCAGCGTCAACCACCAATGTAAGTGTTCAAGGTAATTCCCTAAATTTTGAATTGGTTAAGAAAAGTCCTAACAGACAACAAAATTTACAAAATCATATCTAATTTCTACAAACTGTTACATTAAAATATACACAGAAACTGCATTTACAGAAGCCATATTCGTTTTCAAGATCTGATGTTTTTGAAGATATAACGCAAGATAGAGACGGCAACTAGTTATACACACAAATTTAAGTTTAAAGCATTCACAAATATAATCAAGTGTCATGCTAAGTGCACAAACAAACACAAACACCTTCACAAGCCAACTGATATAACCAAGTAACAGTAAGAACAAAGAGAGAAAACCATAGATACCTCTAGGCATTTCTCCACAAGATCCCTACTCCTTGTATAGTCACCACTTCTATAATATCCAACAGCGAGAAGATAAAGCTTCTCCCTTTGCTGCAGTGGGTCGTTTGTGCTAGGTAAAGATGCTGCAATAAACACGTCATTTTAGTATCAACATAATTGCATGAACAAAACATAGATAACAACATAAAATAAATCTTGTAAAAAAAACAGTAAAATACATATTTATGAAGCACTAACTCAGACAAGGACACCAAACATCGAACATAATACTGATAATAATTTAAGAAAATGGAGGTGATTGAATGTAACTACATGTGTCCGTGTTCTGTCAGTGTCAGAACACATGTCAGACACCGTAATATGAAATATCAGTGCTACATATAGACATGTTATTAAGTAGACAAGGAGAAAGAGAGGTTGTGGTTTACTTACATTGAAGCATTGCTATCCCACGCTGCACATCTTGTGGTTGCTTTGAGTGGACAAGAGCCCATGATAAACGCAAGAGAGATTCTTGCATAGAGTCATCAGAGGAGGATTGTTTCTCAGCCTCAGCAACTTCTCTTTCACATCCCTACACAAGTTAAAAAGCAGCAAAGCAAAGGAACATATCAAAAGGATAGGAACATATCAAAAGTTAAGTAAGCACTTATAACATAAGCCCTTATTATATAAATATTTATGTACTAAAATAAGCTATTTTTATAATAAAAGATAAAAATGAAGTCAAATTGTTTTTCGTTATAAGCTATAAGCTATTATAGAGAATTTATAGAAATAAGTTGATAACAATTTATGACATGTCATAAGTAGATTCCATAACCTTTCCCAAACAATCTAACTGGTGTTTATGTGCTCAAATAAGTCAATTCGAACAGGCCAAAATAGCTGTGAATAAACTTGTCATGAAATTAAACAATAGGCTATTGTTTGTATAGATTGAAATTAACATGTGCATCTCAATATGATTATCAGAAATAAGATTTATTTTAGCTTCTGTTGATTTAAGTAGTGTAAATAATAATAAACAAGAAATAAAAAATTGTTTAAATAAAGAAGCTCCAATGAAATGAATGTTATTATATAGTTGAATAATTTTTGAAAAAGGTTATTATATAGTTGAATTGATGTTGATGAGAAATTGAATTGAAATGAGGAATAATCAGATTAGGAGCACAGCAAAAAACCTAACTGAGAGAGAGAGAGAGAGAGAGTAGAGAAGAAACATACAGCGATGATATCGGAATCACAGGAGGGAAGAAGGTCTTTGCCGGAGAAGAATTGACCAACCTTGTCAACGATCATTCCTAGCTTCGCTTCAAGTTTCGCCATTCAAGAGATTCAATTCAACTGAGTCGACCCGAGTTGAGTTGAGTTGAGTTTGAGAAATCGTTATTCTTTCTTCGATTAAATTTGATTTTGAGAGCACACCGCACACACTTGTGCTATTTGCTCGCGTTTTTATGTTTTGTTCTCACACCGACTCGGACACGGTGTCTTACTCGTTAAGGCAATATTACACAAATATCTCTTCCTATTTCATTAAGGTAATGTTTGAATCATAAAATAACTTGTATTTGGTCAAATATTTTTATTAATTATAGTCGGTGAATAATTTTAATGAATTAAGATATAATAAATAAGAGTTTAATAGTAAATGAATTAATTAATATATTATAAAATAATAAATAATTTTAAAAAAATAATAAATAAAATATTTAAAATAAAACAGATGAAGTAAATATAATATATATATATATATATATAAAAGTTAATAATATAAAAGTAATATTTTTCTACGAGTAATAACCGTTTTCGTTTTGATAAGATAACATTGATGAACGCGATTAAAAGAAAAAGTAAACTAAAATTAATTTATCCTCGTGTTATAAATTATTAATATGAATTCTCCTAAATAGTCTGATGAGTATATGTATGTAGATAATTTTAAATAAGTCAATTTAATTTGATTCTTCACGAAAAATGTAATTATTTTATACAGATTATTGAGATGTTTTCGCTCTTTCATTGTCTTCCATCTTAATTGTCTTAGAATGCAAGATTGACGGGTCAATATCAATCACATTTTTAGACATAAAAAAATGAAGACTTATAGTCAAATTTTACTTACTTAAAATAATTGCTATTAAAATTAAAGATGTTTTTTATTTTTATAAATATACAATTTTTTGCTTATTAGTCATTGTAAATATACAATTTTTTGTTTTGGTAATTTTTATTTTATTTTAATATTAAAATATTTGATTTATGTTGTATCTTAGAATTGATCCTTATAATATATAAAATATTTGATTTTAATGTCTCTAATATGAAATCATTTAAAGATTAAAAATAATTATACACCAATTTTAATATAAATAAATTTTGCATAAACTAAAATTAAAAATAAAACAAAAAAATACAGTATATTTATAAAGACTGAAAAAAAAATTACAGGACTAAAATATAAAAAATAAATTGTATATTTAGGAGATACAAAATTATATTTAAATTGTTAAATTTTTGTTAAATAAAATTTAGGAGTATAGAGAGTAAACGAGAAAAGTTAGTTCAATACTCCATAGTGCTATTTCATATTAGAATTATACTTAAATTGGACTTTTAATTATTTATGCTTGATTAATGTCTCTAATATGAACCATAAGGACACGATAATTATACATCAATTTTAATATGAATAAATTTTGCATAAATTAAAACTAAAAGTAAAACAAAATATATAGTATATTTATGAAGACTAAAAAAAAATTACAGGACTAAAATATATAAATATATATATATATATATGTATATATATATTTAGGAGATAAAAAATATATTTAAATTGTTAAATTTTTGTTAAATAAAATTTAGAGTAAAGAGAGGAATCCATTCAATGACAAATAAATAATATTGAAAAATTAGTTCAATACTCCGTAGTACTATTTCGTATTACAATTCTACTTAAATTGGATTTTTAGTTATTTATGCTTGATTCGGTTCTTGGATAGGTTATTTATATTTTTTTCTTCTCAACTAGGTCTAAGTGGCGTTTTGTTTGCAACATTAGCCTTTATGTTATTGTTCGTTTGTAAAAATGTCATTTTTTGTTAGTCAAATTAAAAAAACATCACATGACCGTTACAATGTTGATGTGTGCATAACAGTGCTGATGTGATAAATTATAAAAGTAAACGATTCATATCTCTGATACATGTATGGTTCTCTAAGTTTAAATCATTTTTCGCTAAATTTTTTATCTCTTCATCATCTTCCTCTTCACCATCTTCCTCTTCTACTACATCTTAAAAAAATCTAAGACCTAAAATTTGCAATTTCAATATAAAAACTCAAAATGTCCCATTTAACTTAGAGAAAAATCAAAACAAAAATTAAAAATAAGTTGTTGTAAATAAAGAGAAATTCACCGTAAATCCACTAAAAATAAATGAGTTGTTCGTACATCTGAGAAATTGAATTAAACATAAAAGACTAAAAGTGCAATTTAACCTCATTTTTTATAGAGTGATATAGTATATGTATTCTTAGTTTGAAAAGTATTCTTACATTTGAGAATAGTAATTTCAATATTGGTATTCATACATGTTGGATACCTAAATATTCATATGAGTCGTACCGAGTTAATAAAATAAATCGATAAATAACAAAATATAATTATTATGATTGTGACTCAATTAAAAATCATTAAAATATTTTAAAATCTGAACCATAAAATATTACAAATATAAAAATATTTACTAACTCAAATATTCTTAGACAATGCATTTTTTTCATGTGCGTGCTTGATATTTGTAAGAAATAGAGTATTGGATTATATTATGTTTGATCTAGTTCCCGAATATTTGATTCAGTTTTCGAATGTACTAACAACTCATTTATTTTTAGTAGATTTCTCTTTATTTACAACTCATTTTTTAATTTTTGTTGCAATGATGATTTTTTTTTCTCTCTAATTCACATGGTCGACGTTTTGAGTTTCTCTATTGGAATTACAAATTTTGAATTTTAGGTTTTTTAAAGCTAGAGTGGAGGAGTGGTGAAGAGGAAAATGATCGAGAGGTAAAAAATAAAGATTATATCTAAGCGAAAATTGATTTAAACTTAAATGATCATACACATATTTTTTCAAAATTTAAAAGACCAATCTAGAAATCATTTACTTTTATAATTTGTCACATCAACACTATGATATATACATTAACATTATATGATCTTTTTTTAAGGGAGCTAACGAAAAATAATATTTTTACAAATGAATAATAACAAAAAATATCGTAAATGAAATGCCTCTTAAAAGATTCTTAAAAGATCTATCGAGAACATAAATGACTAAAAGTGAACATATTTTTGTAAAGAGAAAAAAGAAATCTTCTAGACATTTTTTTTAATCATTTTTTGTTTTGTTGAGAGAACACTGATTGATGCTAATGTTTGAACCATTTAACATCCACAATAAACCAATGTTATATTTGTCTTCTCTCAAGACAATACTATTAATAGGACAAAGTGATACAAAGAAAAGAGACAACTAATGAAGGAGTATGGAAATTGCATTATGTCTTACTATCATGACCACCCTTTTTGGATTCTTCAAAAAAGTTGAAATTTTGAAGGGCCCCTTTATGGTTCCTAACATACATCAACTTGTACAAAATCTACAATTATCACTATCCTTCAAAAACTAAAATAATTTGTTTGAATATGTTAGAACAAGAACATGTTTACAAATGAGAAAATATTTCTCATATTCATATGAAACTAGTAAACTACAATTTTTAAAAGAAATTGCTTAATCCTTTGTACATCCCTCTAATTACAAACCACAAATGAGTCATGTATACTAAAGCCAAATTGCAAAACAAATGCATAATATAAAAACAAAACCAAAATAAAACAAAATCACCATGTAGATGGTTCTGACAAACTAATCTCTATCCTCATTTTCTTCATTCATGTAAAACGAGCCTCACAAAGAGAAATTAAGTAATCTTAATCCAATGACCTTTCTATTAACACAAGCAACTGAGGACACACTGTACAATATGCACCTTGCAAAAATTAGTTCCTAGAACCATCTTGCAAATAATGAAAGAATAGCTTTATAATTCTCCCAACATTCTATGGTTACATTACTACCGCGCAGGTGCATGCAATCATATGCCGGGGTTCTCAAATCAATTTTTTAGAGAAAGGTTCACCTTCCCCTAATTAAGACCTTTTAATGTCAACCATCTAACATAAATCTTGCCTTCTTGAAATACTCTCGGGAGATTCATTTTCTTCGTCTTCCTTGCGTAACATGTCTCCATTTCCGTTATAAAGCCGGACAGATAATGTAGGCGACGAAGGTGCGCCACCTGCAATTGTTTCAACATATGTACAATATGAAACTTGTTAGAATATAAAATAATATCTTGATATCATGCTAGAATATCTTGGTTTATCTTCTAGGATCAGTTTTCAATCTTAACATATCTTAGAAAATATATTAAGATTAATTTTCATATCTCTTATTATTATCGGTTTCGGTTTCCTGATTTCCCATTTATTTAGAATTGAGTCTATGTATTCTATAAATAGTAATTGATACTTAGTATCAAGCTACTATCAAGTTATTATTATCAATGACATTCTAAGTTCTTATTATTTTCTCTCATTTTATCTAAAATCTCACACCAACAACAAAACACATATCAATTGTGGTTTTCATACAATAATCTGTCAAGTCAGTAGCCGCTGAATTAAGTAGTATATGATCAAATTTTACCGCACCTCTAAACGAGTGGCTTCTCTCGAAGTCCTTGGTCGCATGTAACATTATTGTGCCTGATAGCACGACAATAAAGCCACATATTTCTGATGCAATAGTTGAACCACTTTGGCCATCCCAATCCTGTAAGCATTATTTAGAAATGTAATTAGGCTCTTGTACAATTCATAGACATGAGTAACATCTTAGGCATCCGAAGTAAAATGTCGGAACTTGTTGATGGTACCTTGAACATTATTACACTGGCCAGTATTGTAAGTGTTGTAAACATGACATAGTATATAGGAGACACAATTGCCGTGTTGAAAGTGTCAAGAGCCTGAAATGTTATAATCATGTCAGCAAAGCATAATAGCGTATGAAACAAATGACAAAAGCAAATGAACTAAAAAGTTACAATCTAGTTATGATTAATTAACTAATGAACCTGTGCATACTATATTAATATGCCAATCTTTTTCTTATAATGAGATTACACACTACAAATTCAAGATAAAAAGAAATTATGATTACTTGTAAGGAAGACCCTTGTGTATCTTACATATGAAAGTAGTTGCATCTTGTCTTACATGTTCACAAGACATCTACCATTAGGTATATATTTTGCAAAACCATCTATTCATTATATACAATATGCTAATTTCTAAGCAATCCAGTTACATAAATCAATCAATGCTATTGGGCTCGACAAAAGTCACTCCCTCTGTTTCATAGTAAGTGTTGTTTAAGGTTATGTTTATGCATGCTTAAGAAAATCATTGAGTGTATTATTAACTTCTATGATAACATTAACTTCATTTACTAAAGTACCCTTACTAAAAAGTAGTTAGTGGAGTATTTAGATGGAAGAGTTATAATAAATAAGAATATATTAGTGAAAAAAATAATTAATGCTTCATCTGTAATCTAAAATGACAAACATGCCAAACATGACACTTAATATGAGACGGAGGAGTCACTTTTTCAATAAAATCTTTTGGAGCAAGGTTTTTCTTGATGGTTTTCATAAAAGGGTTCTTAGGTATGTTTATCACCCTTTAAATCATACTATTTTCCATTCAAAACATTTTTCACATTGGATCCACTATTGGGCTTCTTCTCACAAGACCAAAGCAACTTGGACAATTTCAACCATATTCTCCTTTATACCACTCCAACAATTCAACTTTCTCTAAGTACAATTCACTTGTTATTGCTCCTTAATAGTCTTTTTGTCTTTTCTCGCATACATACTTATTGACATTAGCACTCCATCTCCACTGCACTGACTTCATGGCCTAACATTCACCACTAAAGAATATCATTGGTCATTTGGTCTCATCGCCGTCTTTTAAAACTTTCCTTTGTATTGATGGGCAATCAACAATCACATATCATGGCTCAAGCATTTCTCTGTTTTCCCTTTAGATACATTGATGATTATAAGTTCTATAAATGCACTAAGCAATCCATTGGTCTCTTTTTTTTTTTTTTTCTTATACACTAAAATATATTTTAACTTTAAGCTAATATCTAGCATGCTTCCATAACGACAGAACCTCTTCACTAAGAAAGACAAAAAACTTATACATAAATCCTGAACCATCTTCAATCTTGTTAAGCACAGCTAAAAAAGAATCATACAAAAAATAAAACCAATTTGTATTTCTCAAAGGGTTTATCTGTCCTAACTTCCTTACACATGCTATGCGATGGGATTGTATCCATGACCTTGCTTTGGTGTGGTGCATTCTCAAACGAGTCTCCTAGATATATAGATAGATTCATTAGAAAGCTGTTACATTTCCATTTTTATCCCTAGTTTTTTCTCTGTTCTTTCATAAACCTTTATTTTACCCCGAAAAATTGGAGATCCTATAGAATGAACGGATCATGATAGAATAGATGCAACACATAAAAATGATAGAATGATTTTCTACTTATATACTAACAAATAACAGTTGGAAGGATATGACGCATATGGCCAGTATGCTAATTTGAAAAGTCATCAAGTAACAAACCTTATTAAGATAATTCATTTGCATGACTACGCATATGGCCACAACTAACATGAAAAACCATGTCTCTGGATAAACTAACTGATTTTTCCCTTCAATAGTTAATTTCAAAGAAGTTCCCAGTGCTTTGACACTCATCACCTGCCAACAAAAAAGTTAATTGATATAGATCACACGTCATGGTATTGCATTGTTAGTTACTACTAAAAGAAAACATTTTTCAGAAAACATCATCAGTTATTTGGATATAGTTATCGATACAATTTGGGGGAGGGAGAAAACCATAAAACATAATAGTACATATAAACAATGTATCCCCGACACTACGGATTAAAGGCGTGTCTGGTGTCTAACACTGACACATGTGGTCACACTCAATCGCTTCTATTTCAATAAATTATCACCAGTGTTTACGTGTCAGTGCCGTATCCAGTGTCTGTGCTTCACAACATATAAATAAAATATATGTAAAGTTACATGAAAGCCGGGATTTCGTTTATAAAATTCACTGCTAGAAGTTAAAGCTTAGAATTCAGATTTTGAGGATAATGTTTTGAAATAGCAAAGACCAAATTACTGGCAACAACAAACCGTATTCCTCCAATCATAATGTCATATATTTTAAACTAAATAACTCTGAATAAAGAAATTTTAGAACAAATATCAAATAGACAAGTGAGCATGAAAGACAATGGTTAATTTACTTACAGAGAGGGAACCCATCAACGAACAAATGCCGGTATAAACTAGCACATTGGTATGTCCACATCTTGGTGCAAAATGGAAAACCAGAATGAAAACCAATACTACTACAGACCCCACATATGCCAGAAACGCTGCATACAGAGAATACCTGTTATCAAGGAACCGCAATAAATTGCAGAAAGAAAAAAAAGGCGATGTATCCTAACCTGGTTGAGTAGCCATATTCCATATCTGTAGAACAGATGTGATAGGATCTTCCTTAGGAGCATGAATAACAATAATGATAGAACCAGCAATGCACATTACACAGCCCAATATCCCAAGCTTATGTAGCTTCTCTTTAAGAATAAGGTCAGCTAAAACAGCACTAGAGGATGGATACCATGCAAACATCGTCGAAGAAGCAACCGAGTTACGAAAGTTTGAAGTCAATACGGTCGTAATTCAATTGAGAAATTAAACTTAGATCAAGAATACCTCACAATAATACTTAATGCACCAAGAGGGGTAACTAGAACAGCAGGAGCAAAAGCATATGCAACAAAGTTTGCAACCTCTCCTACAATCACTGAACAAGAAACCATACAGAAACAGATTCTGCAAGAAATCAGATAGACAAAGAGGAAAAAACCTTGATAATAAACTAACATTTGCTGATTCTATCAATATTGTCAAATAGCAGCTATAGCAGCACAATAGAACTGTAGTGTAGCCCAATTTTAACAAACCATACTCCCTATGTTCCTTTTAAATTGTCCTTTTTTTATACTTTTTACACATATCAAGACAGGCAATAAAGTTTGCTACTTTTGATGCTATTATTTTTCTTTTTCTTATAATGTCCTTACTATCTCATATATTTCTCTTCCAACAAAATAACTAAGGGTATTATCTACAAATCAATAATTAATGTTGTATTGAGTCATTGAAAACAACAATTAAATAGGAACAAAAGTTTCCAGCAAATGTGACAATTAAAAAGGAACTGAGAGGGTAGCACTTGAGCACAGCAAAATTTGAACAAAGTGCTATTTTCAGCTATCAGTGATTATCGACAACACTAAATTCTAATCAACAATCAATAATGCTACAACACTAAAGCATATTTGAAGCATTAAATCAAGATTCCAATATTCCACTAAACAATGCAAAACAACATTAATTCAAACTTATAGAATTCAAAAACTCATAGCAACAAAACAAAATCCAATTAATTTTAAACATTAATTAAATGAAAACACAATCCATTGAAATACAACAAAATCTAGACCTAATCCCCAATCAAAAAAAGTTTGACAAGACAACATAGGAAGAACAAAAAAAGCATAAAAATCTTACTTGTTATCATCCCAACCCACCACAATGGTTCCAAGAGATAATAATAGCCACCAACACCTACAAAATGATAAAGAACAATACAAAATTTAAATTAAAAAAAAAAAAAAAAAAGCTCATGAAAATTACATATTCAGAAGAAAAAAATAAAAAAAAAATTACCAGCCCTGACACCAAAAACAGAAGCTGCTCTTCTAAGGCCTTGTTTCTTAATAATGAAACTTGAACCAATGAAGCCACTTGAAACCAACGCTAGAATGAGACCTGTTACATTCTCCTTCAGCAGACTCATGTTGAAAAATCGTTACTTTGTTATGATTTTGGATCTCTTTCTTTCTTTCTTTTTCTTCATGGATGCTCAGATAATAATCATCATTGCTTGTTTCATCGTTGTCACAACACAATTCAAAGATGCAAATTATTGGGTGTGAACGCCCTCACCCTAATTATCCGTCACCACATTCTTGGGCCCACTTCATTTTTATTATTATTATTATTCTTTCAACATATGCATGTTTTTTATTGCTTCCAAAGTGGAGTAATCTTTTATTAAATTCTTTTCAGCGTTTGACTGCCAAACTTTATTTTTTTATTTTATTTTTATCATAAAACACTTTATGTGTTATTTTTTAAAAAGTGCCTCTTTTTTTTTTTAGTATTTCTAATAGTTCATTTGTTTAAAAGATAAGTAACTTATTTACGAAGTTTTTACAAAATGTCTTTTAAAATAGTAGTTGTATTAGAGATAATTTTTTTTAAAAAAAAATGTAAACTTTATTTAATATTTAATCATAATGATAAAAATATATTGTCTGAATGTTACTAACCTATCTACTTAATCTATCTAATTTTAATATATTTTATTATTAATTTTAATCAATTAAATAGTATTATTAACAAATAATTAATATTTTTTATCTCTGTTGATAAAACCTATTATTTCTTATTACTTTTTATTATACTTTTATTTTTTATTAAATAAAAGATAAGTAAAAAAAGGAATTAAAAATCGCATCTAACGTGTGACTTTCTCCAGCCCACACTTAAAAATAAAACGAGAAAGTATGTGTGATTTTGTTAATATTCAAAAAACGAGATAGATTAATACATAAAATAAGATAAATTGAATATTTTTAAAAAATAAGGATATTTCAAAAAAAAACCTCTAACCTTCAATAAAAATTCATAGTTTGAAAATAAATAGATAACATTTAACTTACTTTTATGAAATGTTTATATAAAACTAGTTTACGGTTAAAATGAATGCAGTTTATAATTATATTCTCAACTTTTATTTAAGTAAAAAAGTTGAATTTTTTTCTATAATAAAGTTTGATGGTAAAAATATATAAAATTTGACTCAATTGATAAATGTCAAAATTATTAAGTTGGATGTCATATTTTGATTTCGAACTTAAAATCTTATAATTATATGTATTTTAACATTTAAAAAAAATTCAAAAACTAAAATAAAAAAATTGGAGCTAAAATTAAAGAAAGTAAAGTAGGAGAACGTGATGAAGCGTATGGCTGGAGTACATGTACATGGGAATAATTATTATATTACATAACTTAGGCTACACAGATACAAGAAGCCAATTGGAAATAGGAGAAAAATGCCTCTACATGATTCAAGAAAAATGTAACAATTCTAGACAGAGGCAATATCAATTTGTAAATATTCAAAAAGTAACATAAAATGTTGTCACTATATTTTTTTTAATATATTAAAATTATAAACACATCTTCAAAATATTTCTAACAAAAATTACATTTAAATATATTTTTTATAATATTGATATACCCTAATACTATTTTACAATCATTTTACAAAGAACTACAATTATTGTAATCCACTTATCTAATTATCGAATATATTAAAACAAATTTTGAGAGTAATTTTGTGCTTGATAACAAAAATATAAAACAATGAATTATTCTTTGTGAATCACCATGTAGTATTATTCATATCACATTAATTGTCCATAATCTCCAATGCATTGATATTAATTAAAAGAACATAAAAAAGGTAAAATAACAATAAAATGACTCAGATCCTAGAAGGGATAAGAGGAACGGTGTTCTGTAAGTAAGCACTTGCGGCAGCAACTCCACTTCCAAACTTCACTGGATAACCAACATCTCTCAGTACCATCTCCACACCAGCAAGACAACCCAAAAGTTGCAACTACAAATATATTTACAAAATAATTATTAAATTGGTTCTAAGAGTGTAAAATATAACTAATAAAATGTCCCTAAGCCAAAAAGTGATGATGGGTGTGTGAGAAATGAACATTTACCTCATTGATATTGCCAAGGCGTCCAATTCTGAAAACCTTTCCATGTCCTGTTCACTATTTCACCACTATCAATGTTTGTAGGAACAACTACAGCAGTCACACTGTCACTGTACCTCTCTTTCTTTTGGCAACAATTCTTCAAACCCCATGCTTCTACTGCAAGCCTGACTCATAAACACCGACAATAATTTAATAAAATATAAATGATTGAACGTAACTACAGTGTTATTAGATACAAATATCAGACACCAACATATATCAGACACATCTTCAACATAAAGTATCAGTGTTACCTAAATCATAAGAGCTACTTTTACCACATCTCTAGTCGATATGGGATTTTGATACACAATTTCATGCTGACGACTATACATCTTAAATGCTACATAGATTTCAACACTAAGAACTGTAAATATTTAAATTAAGACTCACCTGGTTGCTTTGGCTAAACGGTTGTGCCTTGAAATAACATTTTCAAGCCCTTCTTCAAAAATCAAATCAAGGGTTGCTCTTAGACCATAGAGCAACTGAATGGAAGGAGTGTATGGCCAATAGGTTCCTAAATTGTAGCATTTCAAGTAACCATTCCAATCAAAGTAAGATCTAAGTGATGTAGCATGTTTTAAAGCCTCAATGGCTTTAGGACTAGCACATACAATTCCCATTCCAGTAGGAAGAGAAAGAGCTTTCTGTGAGTTAGTCACTGCCACATCTATTCTCCATTCATCCATTCGGAAATCAAGTGCACCAATTGAAGACACTGCATCAACAATAACCAGTGCAGGGTGCTTGTAGTAATCTGATTCAAAAAAAAAAGTTAATCAATATGTGTTAGACAATAAAAAAAAGTATAGAGTATACAAGAATATTAAAAACTTAAGGCTAGAAAAACTAGTGATTGGAAATGAATCATATTTTTGCAGACTAAAAAATGTACTAAGAAAACACATGTATCAAAGAAACTCAGATGCAAATGTATACTAAAATTATAATAATGGACACAATTAATGTACATGATCAACAAAGAGTAAACTGACATTGTCGCTATAGCTGTTGAATGTATCAAAATTATAAAAATAAAGTGCATGCACGCATATTTATATATGTTTTATAATTTTGATACATTAAGGGGACTATTGTTACGTCTCACACATTTGACCAAAATGATTATTTAATGATGATATATTAATTACTTTTCTACTCTTGCTAGTGGCTACTACAAATCCTGCTTATATTACTAGTTTTCAAAGGAGACTTTATAGTTAAAGCAGAAATTTTCCTAGAAAGGGTGCTAAAGCACTTATTAAATTAACATGAACAAGCAAAAATATGATGAGGACTAAAAGATCATATAATAACATGCATCATTAATTAAAAGACATATATATGCTGACCAAGAATTTTTATGAGTTTGGGCAAGTCATTTGTGACACCAGTTGCCGTCTCATTGTGAACAATGCAAATTGCTTTGATGGTGTGTGATTTATCTGAAGCAAATTTTGATTCTAGAGCATCAAGATCTGCATCTTGTCCCCATTCACTTTCCACAACATCAACCTTAAAATTGAGCTTTTTCTGCTGTTCAATCCAAAGCAAACTGAATTGTCCAACCAAGAAAGATACAATTTGATCACCAGGTGACAATGTATTTGTCAATGCACCAGTTCCTGAAAACAAATGCAGGATCACAAGTTAATGCATGTTCGGTATCACTTTTGGAACATATAAAAGTGATTCTGAAGATTTAAAATTGATTTTGGTATGTCATATGATTTTTATACTTCAATTGTATGTTTAAATCACTTTTAAATAAACGGATTTAAATATAAATTATTTTATCTAAAATTCACTTTTAACTTAAATTGAGTTTACAAAATCAATTCACTTAATATCAAATTTCGTCACCGTAGAACTAAACACAAACTTAAACAGATTCCTATAGAATAATATGCTTGAACAATTAAGAATGTTGATCAAACAATTACTAATAACCAATTTAGTTCATAAATTTCAAAATTGTCCTTAAAATTTAAAATCTTCTATCACATTTAAGTAGGTCAAAAGAAATAATCAATTTTTTCGTTAATTTTAATGACCAAATTATCTGAACACTACAATTTCAATGACTAAATTACTTATTCAATCTTAGAAAGTAAATATAGTAAACTAACATCATAAAAACTATATAACATTTAATAAACATATAATTAAATAAAACTAACAATTATATAATACCAGTTGATGGAATAAGAAATGGGATTCCAAAGTAGTGTTAACAATTATATAATGCCAATTATATCTTTGCATCTATTTTAATGATCTATGGTTATGTCAAATGGACTCTTTAATTTTTTTTTTGTCAATGCTGGTATTGCTGGAGTTCGATGATTCTCATTGTTTCGATTCATTGCACGAATAACTTGTTCTGGAATGTTAGAAGGCCCAGGAACAAATAGATGGGTTCTTCCAGATCCATATACATAATCCATCTTCAAACTCTTTCTATTCAAATCTGTTTTTATTCTATAATATTAAATCCACTAAAACTATATAGTATATTCATTTATATATTCATCATATTACAAAGATGAGTATCATGCTTATGATTTCTACTATCAATGCTTATGTCATAGAATAGATGCTATGACATACCATATCACAATTTCATGTGTTAAATAAATTTTGTTATTAAATGTATCTTCTATTTCAAAAAAAGATAAGTCACATGTTAAATTAAGCTCAATATAAAAATCCAATCATGATATCACATAAAATTGAAGTAGTGTTATAAATTGAATAAAAAAAGTAGTGTTTTTTTTACCAAATAAATATAGTAGTGCTATTAAAAAATTGCTTATAAAATATAGACTTAATTGCATTTTTGGTCCTCTATTTTAAGTTAATCGCGAAAATAATTTTTTTAGTGAAGTGTAAAAAAATGGTATGGATTAAATGAATTATTATATTATTCAAAATTTAAAAAATACAATTTCTATTTTTAAAAACAAAATTCCTATTTTTAAAACAACATTTAATAAGCCAAAAATTTAAAAAAACATATACACGCTAATTCAAAAAAAAAATTGAGAAACTTAAACCCTAAAATATCTTCACGCACGCACAGACGAAGGTTATGGTTTCTCAATTTTATTTTTTTTTTTGAATTTTATTGTATTAACAAAATTAAGTAGGGAAATATTTGTGAGCTATAAATAATTTATTTGGACAGCTATGTAATTACTTTGTGCAATGAATAATAGAAGAGGAATTATAAGGACTCTTTTGTATATATAGGATCATGCTCAATGAATAAATAGAGTAGTGCTATTAAAAAATTGCTTATAAAATATAGACTTAATTGCACTTTTGATCTCCTATTTTAAGTTAATCGCGAAAATAATTTTTTAGTGAGGTATAAAAAAATGGAATGGATTCAATGAATTATTATATTATTCAAAATTTTAAAAATACAATTTATATTTTTAAAAACAAAATTCCTATTTTTAAAACAACATTTAATAAGCCAAAAAATTAAAAAAAAAAATATACACGCTAATTCAAAAAAAAAATTTGAGAAACCTAAACCCTAAAATATCTTCACGCACGCACAAACGAAGGTTTAGGTTTCTCAATTGTATTTTTTTTGAATTTTATTGTATTAACTAAATTAAGTAGGGAAATATTGTGTGAACTGTAAATAATTTATTTGGACAGCTATGTAATTACTTTGTGCAATGAATAATAGAAGAGGAATTATAAGTACTATTTTGTATATATAGGATCATGCTCAATGAATAAATAGAGTAGTGCTATTAAAAAATTGCTTATAAAATATAGACTTAATTGCACTTTTGATCTCCTATTTAAAGTTAATCGCGAAAATAATTTTTTAGTGAGGTGTAAAAAAATGGTATGGATTAAATGAATTATTATATTATTCAAAATTTAAAAAATACAATTTCTATTTTTAAAAACAAAATTCCTATTTTTAAAACAACATTTAATAAGCCAAAAAATTATAAAAAACATATACACGCTAATTCAAAAAAAAAATTGAGAAACCTAAACCCTAAAATATCTTCACGCACGCACAGACGAAGGTTTAGGTTTATCAATTTTATTTTTTTTGAATTTTATTGTATTAACTAAATTAAGTAGGAAAATATTGTGTGAGCTGTAAATAATTTATTTGGACAACTATGTAATTACATTGTGCAATGAATAATAGAAGAGAAATTATAAGGACTCTTTTGTATATATAGGATCATGCTCAATGAATAAATAGAGTAATGCTATTAAAAAATTGCTTATTAAATATAGACTTAATTGCACTTTTGATCTCCTATTTTAAGTTAATCGCGAAAATAATTTTTTAGTGAGGTGTAAAAAAATGGTATGGATTAAATGAATTATTATATTATTCAAAATTTAAAAAATACAATTTCTATTTTTAAAAATAAAATTCCTATTTTTAAAACAACATTTAATAAGCCAAAAAATTAAAAAAAATATATACACGCTAATTCAAAAAAAAAAATTGAGAAACCTAAACCCTAAAATATCTTCACGCACGCACAGGCGAAAGTTTAAGTTTCTCAATTTTTTTTTTTTTGAATTTTATTGTATTAACTAAATTAAGTAGGGAAATATTGTGTGAGCTGTAAATAATTTATTTGGACAGCTATGTAATTACTTTGTGCAATGAATAATAGAAGAGAAATTATAAAGACTCTTTTGTATATATATAGGATCATGCTCAATGAATAAATAGAGTAGTGTTATTAAAAAATTGCTTATAAAATATAGACTTAATTGCTTATAAATTATATACGTTATAAATACATAGCCAAATGCTAAATTCACATACTTTATGGGCCAACAACTTTACTCAAAATAAATGACAATAAATGCATGTCTCTATATCTTTGAATATACAATCAACAAATATTTTAATTTCATTAATTATATTACTTTATGGGCCCACAACCTTACTCAAAATAAATGACAATAAATGCATGTCTATATTTTTGAATATACAAGCAACAAATATTTTAATTTCATTAATTATAATACTTTATGAGCCAACAACCTTACTTAAAATAAATGACAATAAATGCATGTCTATATCTTTGAATATACAAACAACAAATATTTTAATTTCATTAATTATAAGCAATGATTCATCTTTAAACGATCTATATATTATGTCTTATAATAATGAATTTCAATGAACTCAAACGTATTATTCATATACCATCTCAATTTATAATACAACTTTATAATTTGGAATAACAACATTAATAAATTTGACCATTTTAGTGACTAACAAATTCTACCTTAATAATTTAAAAAACAATTTTTAAATAAAACAGTCTTGCGGGACACCTAGAATAAGAATAAGATAATAATAAAAATTATAATTATTAGTATTACATATAGAAATTTAAAAGTGTGTGTACATTAATTTCTATTCGCTTCCAGTAATATATAAACATTAGATGCAAAATAGAATTACTGTCAAATTTTCTTCATAATATTTTAAAAATTTTGATGTGATTTGCACAAACACAATAAGTCTATCTTTCAATAATAGTTTTCGATAAATATTTCCTAGTCTCATGTATTATGGAAGAGATATATGATATAAAATATGAAAAATAGAAGATAAATGGTTGATAATTATAACCAAATTCATAATTGATTTCTGCTTCATATTATCTACATTTATAAGGAAAATGATGTCTCTTTGTCTATAGAAACAACTCTTGAATGAATTTCTGAAACTTAACCCGAAGAATATATTTGTCTTAAATTTTGCACACGCACTATTTTCTTTAGTGCAAGATAATTGTTTAGTGCACAGTAATTATATATAAATTATTTACATATAATTAAAGAAAAAAATACATGAAATTAAAGAAAAAAATACATGAAATTAAAGAAAAAAATACATTAATTTTGAGTAGATGTGCCAGCAGTGTTTGGACAATGTTTCCTAGTATGACCAGAGACCCGACATAATCCGCACTTTCTTGACACTCTTTCTATAGTGTCCATTTCTGTTCTAATGCGTTTGCTCTTTGGACGACCTTTTCTTGACTCTCCGCATTAGTGAATTGTGACACACCTTAACACCTTTATATTCTGGCCAATATCCTTCGTTTGGTATAGGTTTGAACATTTCGTCGTACACTTTTAGTACCGTTTCCACTTTATACACATCAGGTATAAGGCTCCAATAATCATATTTGATGCTAGAACATGCTGCTATCACATGTGAACAAGGCAGATGTTTGGCTTGATATTTCCCACAGTCGCACCAATTGTTAAGAAGGTTTACACTGAAATGACCAATTGGCCGCCCTTCTCTTGGAACTACTGTCTCGTGGACCATGAAAGTATGGTTGCTCCGATCAAAACTATCGACCCTATGACTATTGGATTTACGTATTTCTGATTTCATAAAATTTATGCATGGTTCTGTGTATACCTGACCATATGCTAAAATTGATGCGTGTTTTTTTGCCATGGTTGGAAACAGTGTCCCTGTTTTATAATATGTTGATTGCACCAAAGCAGTGATGGGAAGGCTGCGTGGTCCTTTTAATACTCCGTTAATCGACTCCACAAGGTTGGTGGTCATGTGACCCCAACGGCTACCTCCATCAAATGCTTGAATCCAATCTTGTCGCGGTATGTTGTCTAACCATTTCAACGCTTCTGGGTTTACAATGCCGATTTCTCTACGGTAGTATCGATATGTAGGCTCATTGATTGAGTAACCTGTATTGAAACAGTAGACAATCAATTATTACCCATAGAAATTAAGAATGAAGTTATTAAAAATTACGTTAATTATAAGTAGTAAGACGTGTACTACATTTTAGGATTAAAGACTTCTGGTTTTCCTGTAAGCGGTTCGAATTTTGTGAATGTTAAAGATGTCTGTCAAGAATACTTAGGAGTTATCCCACCTGAGGGAGCAACAAGGGGTAATTTTATAAAATTAAAATAGCTAAAAGATACTTTTGATGGTGTTGGTGAAAATGCATCCGAATTAGAAAAACAAGCATCGTGTCGGGCATACATACTACGTATGATTGGAGGATTGTTGATGCCAGACAAATCCAACAATCGTGTCCATTTAAAGTATCTTTCACTTTTAGGCGATTTAAATAAAGCATCCCAATATAGTTGGGGTTCGGCAGTTTTAACAACGCTCTATAGAGAATTATGCCTTGCTACAAAACCCGATGTAATGTCTATCGGAGGATGTGCATTGTTGTTGCAAAACTGGGCATGGTATTGTTTGACTTGTGTCGCTCCAGAATCACCCAGTGCATGGATATTTCCACTTGCACAAAGGTAACTATTGCAATTAATTTTTATATATCTTTTTAAAACTTACTACTTAGTGTATTACTAATTTTATTATTATTTTTTTTTATATATTCGACATATTTCATTCCGGTGGTCTAAATTTCAGTAGAGTTCCTCACAACGACATAGAGGGATACCGGAATACAATCGATCATATGATGGTTCAAGAAGTAATATATTCATTCACATTTAGTTGAACTTTTTTAATTATATTTTTTTTATACCTTTTAATACTTACATTAACCTATTTTTAACATATCAGTTTTGTTGGAGACCGTATCTCGGGTTCCAACACGAGGTATTCGAACAAGAGATGAACACTTGGACTGCATCTACCTATCTGCACTGTTATCATATCGTGGAAAAACATCAGGTAGATAGAGTCGCACTTCAGTTCGGCTACCATCAACAAATTCCGCAACCACCAGAGGATATGACAATGTACCATGAAGTCGACATGAGGAGTGGCATCGATGATAATTGGTATGTGGTTTGGAAAGATGAGATTCAACATTGGAATGAACGTCAGAATTATGTATTGCAAGGTCAATTCGTAGAAGGTATTTTACGCCACAGTAAAGAATATATGAATTGGTTCAGAAATCACACCAAATTATACATATCTGTGGAAAGATATATGAGAGATCCACGTTTGCAACCTTCAACATATCCTGATGTTCACCCAACCCCTCAATCAACCCCACAACAACATACCATGCACCAAACACCATCTTTATCATCACCACCGCATCTACATGAATCTGCAGATATACCGACTCAGTACTACGTTCCTTCAGTGCCACCAATACCAACCCCCGTTCATCAATCAGGGACTGGAATTTTCTATAATTTATTTGGTACTCAATGCACAACTCCTGAGTCGGCTTATGCTGCTTTTGATTCTATGTATAACGTCGAAACTCAAAATTACATGGAAGTAGGTGGTAGTGGTTCTAATCCACATACAGATTATAACGAGGATAATGATCAAATTGATGATCAACCACAACAACCTCAAGCCGTACAAAGGGCTAGGCGAGCAAGACGACCGCGTAGATGTGGAACTGGAGGACATTTAGATGGAAATAATTAATTTTAATTTCATGTATTTTTTTCTTTAATTTCATGTATTTTTTTATTTTCAATTAATGTATTTTTTTCTTTCAATTTAATGAATTTTTATTTTAGTTTATTAATATAATTTTCTTTTTATTATGATTATTATTAAAATTATTATTATTAATATTACTTAATAATGTAATTTAATTTATTATTATTATTTTGATTTTTTAATTGTTATAATTATTTATAACTAATTAAAATTAACAATAAGTCACTAATATTAATAATATTATTAAAATTATTGTTATTATTAAAATTATTATTATTATTTAATAATGTATTTTATTTTATTATTATTATTATTTTGATTTTTTAAATATTTTAATTATTTATAATTAATTTAAATTAACAATAAGTCACTAATATTAATAATATTATTAAAATTAAAATTATTATTATTATTATTATTTTGATTTTTAAAATATTTTAATTATTTTTAATTAATTAAATAATAATTATACCCATAAATAAAATATAACAAAAAAAAATAACTGCAGCACATGGTCGGAGTTCTTCAGCTCCTAATATAACATAAAAAAAAAGTTCTTCAGCTCGTCGCATCCCCAGGTTGCGATCAGCAACTGGTGCTAAAAAGTAGGGCAATCCCGTATTTTTTTTCGGAGTGGGGCAAATTGGAGAGATTTCCTAAAAATTAGGATTTTTGGGTGAAAAAGTCGTCTATATCTTTGAATATACAAACAACAAATATTTTAATTTCATTAATTATATTACTTTATGGGCCCACAACCTTACTCAAAATAAATGACAATAAATGCATGTCTATATCTTTGAATATACACGCAACAAATATTTTAATTTCATTAATTATAATACTTTATAGGCAACAACCTTACTCAAAATAAATGACAATAAATGCATGTCTATATCTTTGAATATACAAGCAACAAATAATTTAATTTCATTAATTATAAGCAATGAACCATCTTTAAATGATCTATATATTATGTCTTATAATAATGAATTTCAATCAACTCAAACGTATTATTCATATAGCATCTCAATTTATAATACAACTTTATAATTTGGAATAACAACTTTAATAAATTTGACTATTTTAGTGATTAAAAAATTCTACCTTAATAATTGAAAAAACAATTTTTAAATAAAATAGTCTTGCGGGACACCTAGAATAAGAATAAGATAATAATAAAAATTATAATTATTAGTATTACATATAGAAATTTAAAAGTGTGTGTACATTAATTTCTATTCGCTTCCACTAATATATAAATATTAGATGCAAAATAGAATGACTGTCAAATTTTCTTTAGAATATTTTAAAAATCTTGATGTGATTTGCACAAACACAATAAGTCTATCTTTCAATAATAGTTTTCGATAAATATTTCCTAGTCTCATGTATTATGAAAGAGATATATGATATAAAATATGAAAAATAGAAGAGAAATGGTTGATAATTATAACTAAATTCAGAACTGATTTCTGCTTCATATTATCTACATTTATAAGGAAAATGATGTCTCTTTGTCTATAGAAACAACTCTTGAATGAATTTCTGAAACTTAACACGAAGAATATATTTGTCTTAAATTTTGCACACGCACTATTTTCTTTAGTGCAAGATAATTGTTTAGTGCAGAATAATTATATATAAATTATTTACATATAATTATATATAAATTATTTACAATATTTCCTTATCTTAACAGCTACGTCCCCAAAGTTTTTTCATTTGATCAGAGAAAAAATATGGAAAATTATCCAAAAATTTCTGGCAAATCATGTTAAGCCTCTCTTTGTCAAATCATTCTCTTTTGTCAAATCATATTGCACATTCTTTCGTTTATACAACTCTTTTAATTTTTTCCAAATCTTGTTAGCATCTATTTCAGTTTCAACATGTGGATATACACTCAGATTCAACCACTGCCTGATTAACGTCACTGCCTTTCTATTCATCTTCTTCCAGTCAGCATCAGATTTATCTGTGGGTTTAGCAGTGTCACCCTCAATAGGATCATACAAATCTTTACTGTATAGCATGTCTTCCATGAGAGTCTTCCAAAGTGTGTAATTAGAAGAATTGAGCTTAATCATATTCGGACCTTTATTTTCCTCCACCATTTAAATGCATAAATCAAATCAATCGAGCTCTAGATACCACTTTGTTGGGAAAAACCAGAGATAATTAGAGATAACTATCTCAATAATGCAGAATATTTTTCCCCCACATGTGCAGATAAATGGCCAAACAGAAAATAATAATTGACAGAAAATTAAATAAGACAAACACAATTTTTTAACGTGGAAAACTTCCCTCAAATAGAGAGAATAAAAACCAGGGGACCTAGTCCAGTAAAAACTTCCACTATAATAATTTAATGGATACACCAAAGTCTTCCTAATAACAATAGGGAATATTTCAATAATAGTTTTCGATAAATATTTCCTAGTCTCATGTATTATGAAAGAGATATATGATATAAAATATGAAAAATAGAAGAGAAATGGTTGATAATTATAACTAAATTCAGAACTGATTTTTGCTTCATATTATCTACATTTATAAGGAAAATGATGTCTCTTTGTCTATAGAAACAACTCTTGAATGAATTTCTGAAACTTAACCCGAAGAATATATTTGTCTTAAATTTTGCACACGCACTATTTTCTTTAGTGCAAGATAATTGTTTAGTGCACAGTAATTATATATAAATTATTTACAAATAAATTATATATAAATTATTTACATATAATTGTTTAGTGTCCAAATAAATTATTTACAGCACAGGAATTATATATAAATTATTTACAATATTTCCTTAGCTTAACAGCTACGTCCCCAAAGATTTTTCATTTGATTAGAGAAAAAATATGGAAAATTATCCGAAAATTTCTGGCAAATCATGTTAAGCCTCTCATCCATCTCACCTATCTCCAGGCAAATTTCTTCGCCCAGTTGATCAGAGATTAGTACATCCAACAATAGCTGGCAAATCAAGTCGCGAATCCCCACATCCATCTCATCTATCTCCTTTT
>JBBPBQ010000004.1:48368261-48393531 GCA_037974755.1 Cicer yamashitae
TTTCAATAATAGTTTTCGATAAATATTTCCTAGTCTCATGTATTATGAAAGAGATATATGATATAAAATATGAAAAATAGAAGAGAAATGGTTGATAATTATAACTAAATTCAGAACTGATTTCTGCTTCATATTATCTACATTTATAAGGAAAATGATGTCTCTTTGTCTATAGAAACAACTCTTGAATGAATTTCTGAAACTTAACACGAAGAATATATTTGTCTTAAATTTTGCACACGCACTATTTTCTTTAGTGCAAGATAATTGTTTAGTGCAGAATAATTATATATAAATTATTTACATATAATTATATATAAATTATTTACAATATTTCCTTATCTTAACAGCTACGTCCCCAAAGTTTTTTCATTTGATCAGAGAAAAAATATGGAAAATTATCCAAAAATTTCTGGCAAATCATGTTAAGCCTCTCTTTGTCAAATCATTCTCTTTTGTCAAATCATATTGCACATTCTTTCGTTTATACAACTCTTTTAATTTTTTCCAAATCTTGTTAGCATCTATTTCAGTTTCAACATGTGGATATACACTCAGATTCAACCACTGCCTGATTAACGTCACTGCCTTTCTATTCATCTTCTTCCAGTCAGCATCAGATTTATCTGTGGGTTTAGCAGTGTCACCCTCAATAGGATCATACAAATCTTTACTGTATAGCATGTCTTCCATGAGAGTCTTCCAAAGTGTGTAATTAGAAGAATTGAGCTTAATCATATTCGGACCTTTATTTTCCTCCACCATTTAAATGCATAAATCAAATCAATCGAGCTCTAGATACCACTTTGTTGGGAAAAACCAGAGATAATTAGAGATAACTATCTCAATAATGCAGAATATTTTTCCCCCACATGTGCAGATAAATGGCCAAACAGAAAATAATAATTGACAGAAAATTAAATAAGACAAACACAATTTTTTAACGTGGAAAACTTCCCTCAAATAGAGAGAATAAAAACCAGGGGACCTAGTCCAGTAAAAACTTCCACTATAATAATTTAATGGATACACCAAAGTCTTCCTAATAACAATAGGGAATATTTCAATAATAGTTTTCGATAAATATTTCCTAGTCTCATGTATTATGAAAGAGATATATGATATAAAATATGAAAAATAGAAGAGAAATGGTTGATAATTATAACTAAATTCAGAACTGATTTTTGCTTCATATTATCTACATTTATAAGGAAAATGATGTCTCTTTGTCTATAGAAACAACTCTTGAATGAATTTCTGAAACTTAACCCGAAGAATATATTTGTCTTAAATTTTGCACACGCACTATTTTCTTTAGTGCAAGATAATTGTTTAGTGCACAGTAATTATATATAAATTATTTACAAATAAATTATATATAAATTATTTACATATAATTGTTTAGTGTCCAAATAAATTATTTACAGCACAGGAATTATATATAAATTATTTACAATATTTCCTTAGCTTAACAGCTACGTCCCCAAAGATTTTTCATTTGATTAGAGAAAAAATATGGAAAATTATCCGAAAATTTCTGGCAAATCATGTTAAGCCTCTCATCCATCTCACCTATCTCCAGGCAAATTTCTTCGCCCAGTTGATCAGAGATTAGTACATCCAACAATAGCTGGCAAATCAAGTCGCGAATCCCCACATCCATCTCATCTATCTCCTTTTGATGCTTCTCATCTTATCTATATCCTCATCTAGATCCTTTTCGATGCTTCTCAAATCCCTGAAATCAATATTTCTGTGTTGTGAAGGTGAACCAACAGGAACATTAATAACAATAGGAGGAACCATAGTATTATTAGTTGTTACTTCGGAGTCTGAATCCACTTGAATGACCACGTCTCCATCTCCAATTTCATATATAAGATCCCCTATTTCATTGAGGCTACTGGAATCAGAACGAAGAACCATGAGGAAATAACTGAATCCAACACCAAGAATGGCGTAAAACACCTTTAACTTCATGAGTTGTAAAATTAGAAGTGCGCAGAAAAAATACAAGAGATCAATCTCAAATCCACACTGAGTCTGTTTTGATAAACTTAGTGACATGAGAGAAAAAGCAGCACTCAAAATCAAACTAAACACATCTGGTTTTTTCTCAACTTCATCATGGAAATAGGAGTAAATAGTGGTAGCTCCAAAAACCAAAAATATCAAATAAAATTTGAAACAAGAAGTAGTGGAATCTTCACATTTTTTAGCAAAGAAGACGAATAGACACATGATCAAACTGAAAAGAGTGTACAGAGATATTGGGAAAAACCAGAGATAATTAGAGATAACTATCTCAATAATGCGGAATATTTTCCCCCCACATGTACAGATAAATGGCCAAACAGAAAATAATAATTGACAGAAAATTAAATAAGACAAACACAATTTTTTAACGTTGAAAACTTCCCTCAAATTGAGAGAATAAAAACCACGGGACCTAGTCCAGTAAAAACTTCCACTATAATAATTTAATGGGTACACCAGAGTCTTCCTAATAACAATAGGTAATATCAATCACTCTTCCTAATAACAATAGGGTATGCCAAAGTAACTCTCAAAGAAAGTAAAACTATTACCACCACCGGAACTGAATTCCTTTCCTTTTCTCTGGTTGCCGTGCGTGCGTGCATGCGGTTACGTTGCTGTTTTTGGTTGTTTGTCTTTGCGTTTGCCTTAAGGATTTGAGATCCCGTTACTTCCTTTTATTTTCCTTTACATGGGTCAAGCCCAATAAACCATATATTCCTTTTTTTTTTTCTTTTTCTTTTATTTCAATAATAATAATAATAATACTAATAAACTTGGTAGGTTCCACTTGGGGAGTGAGCCCACCCAATAAGAGATACCTTCCAAATGTTCCAATGTCCAATTATATGGTTGGAGCTGAGTCCGTAACAGATGAATCCGATAACAGCAGTAGCACAAGGCAGAATTCGCATAATTTTGGACTCTATCAATGTGTCGAATGGCTTGCTTCGATGCAAAGGAATTCAACAAAACTCTGAGTGTCAAATGGCTTGCTTCGATGCAAAGCAATTCAACAAAACTCCGAGTGAAATAAATAATGATATGGCTTATATACTATTATATACTAGTGAAATAAATAACTCTGAGTGAATATACTATTGCTTATATACTATTCCTCATACCTCAATTATTAATTAATTAATTAATTAATTATATAAACTTAATTGCACTTTTGATCTCCTATTTTAAGTTAATTGCGAAAATAATTTTTTAGTGAGGTGAAAAAAAATGGTATGGATTAAATAAATTATTATATTATTCAAAATTTAAAAAATACAATTTCTATTTTTAAAAACAAAATTCCAATTTTTAAAACAACATTTAATAAGCCAAAAAATTATAAAAAACATATACACGCTAATTCAAAAAAAAAATTGAGAAACCTAAACCCTAAAATATCTTCACGCACGCACAGACGAAGGTTTAGGTTTCTCAATATTATTTTTTTTGAATTTTATGGTATTAACTAAATTAAGTAGGGAAATATTGTGTGAGCTGTAAATAATTTATTTGGACAGCTATGTAATTACTTTGTACAATGAATAATAGAAGAGGAATTATAAGTACTATTTTGTATATATAGGATCATGCTCAATGAATAAATAGAGTAGTGCTATTAAAAAATTGCTTATAAAATATAGACTTAATTGCACTTTTGATCTCCTATTTTAAGTTAATCGCGAAAATAATTTTTTAGTGAGGTGTAAAAAAATGGTATGCATTAAATGAATTATTATTTATTCAAAATTTAAAAAATACAATTTCTATTTTTAAAAATAAAATTCCTATTTTTAAAACAACATTTAATAAGCCAAAAAAAAAAAATATACACGCTAATTCAAAAAAAAATTGAGAAACCTAAACCCTAAAATATCTTCACGCACGCACAGGCGAAGGTTTAAGTTTCTCAATTTTATTTTTTTTGAATTTTATTGTATTAACTAAATTAAGTAGGGAAATATTGTGTGAGCTGTAAATAATTTATTTGGACAGCTACGTAATTACTTTGTGCAATGAATAATAGAAGATAAATTATAAGGACTCTTTTGTATATATAGGATCATGCTCAATGAATAAATAGAGTAGTGTTATTAAAAAATTGCTTATAAAATATAGACTTAATTGCTTATAAAATATATACGTTATAAATACATAGCCAAATGCTAATAATAAAAATTATAATTATTAGTATTACATATAGAAATTTAAAAGTGTGTGTACATTAATTTCTATTCGCTTCCACTAATATATAAATATTAGATGCAAAATAGAATTACTGTCAAATTTCCTTCAGAATATTTTAAAATTTTTGATGTGATTTGCACAAACGATGTCATGTGATTTTTATACTTCAATTTTATGTTTAAATCACTTTTAAATAAACGGATTTAAATATAAATTATTTTATCTAAAACTCACTTTTAACTCAAATTGAGTTTACAAAATCAATTCACTTAATATCAAATTTCGTCACCGTAGAACTAAACACAAACTTAAACAGATTCTTATAGAATAATATGCTTGAACAATTAAGAATGTTGATCAAACAATTATTAATAACCAATTTAGTTCATAAATTTCAAAATTGTTCTTAAAATTTAAAATCTTCTATCACATTTAAGTAGGTCAAAAGAAATAATCAATTTTTTCTTTAATTTAAAGACCAAATTATCTGAACGCTACAATTTCAATGACTAAATTACTGATTCAATCTTAGAAAGTAAATATAGTAAACTAACATCATAAAAACTATATAACATTTAATAAACATATAAATAAATAAAATTAACAATTATATAATACCAGTTGATGGAATAAGAAATGGGATTCCAGAAGTAGTGTTAACAATTATATAATACCAATTATATCTTTGCATCTATTTTAATGATCTATGGTTATGTCAAATGGACTCTTTAATTTTTTTTTTGTCAATGCTGGTATTGCTGGAGTTCGATGATTCTCATTGTTTCGATTCATTGCACGAATAACTTGTTCAGGAATGTTAGAAGGCCCAGGAACAAATAGATGGGTTCTTCCAGGTCCATATACATAATCCATCTTCAAACCTGTTTTTATTCTATAATATTAAATCCACTAAAACTATATAGTATATTCATTTATATATTCATCATATTACAAAGATGAGTATCATGCTTATGATTTCTACTATCAATGCTTATGTCATAGAATAGATGCTATGACATACCATATCACAATTTCATGTCTTAAATAAATTTTGCTATTAAATGTATCTTCTATTTCAAAAAAAGATAAGTCACATGTTAAATTAAGCTCAATATAAAAATCCAATCATGATATCACATAAAATTGAAGTAGTGTTATAAATTGAATAAAAAAAGTAGTGTTTTGTTTTTACCAAATAAATATAGTAGTGCTATTAAAAAATTACTTATAAAATATAGACTTAATTGTATTTTTGGTCCTGTATTTTAAGTTAATTGCGAAAATAAATTTTTTTAGTGAGGTGTAAAAAAATGGTATGGATTAAATGAATTATTATATTATTCAAAATTTTAAAAATACAATTTCTATTTTTAAAAACAAATTTCCTATTTTTAAAACAACATTTAATAAGCCAAAAATTTAAAAAAACATATACACGCTAATTCAAAAAAAAAAATTGAGAAACATAAACCCTAAAATATCTTCACGCACGCACAGACGAAGGTTTAGGTTTCTCAATTTTATTTTTTTTGAATTTTATTGTATTAACTAAATTAAGTAGGGAAATATTGTGTGAGCTGTAAATAATTTATTTGCACAGCTATGTAATTACTTTGTACAATGAATAATAGAAGAGGAATTATATGGACTCTTTTGTATATATAGGATCATGCTCAATGAATAAATAGAGTAGTGCTATTAAAAAATTGCTTATAAAATATAGACTTAATTGCTTATAAAATATATACATTATAAATACATAGCCAAATTTATCGGCCAACATCCTTACTCAAAATAAATGACAATAAATGATGTCTATATCTACTTTTTCACCCAAAAATCCTAGTTTTTAGGAAATCTCTCCAATTTGCCCCACTCCGAAAAAAAATAAGGGATTGCCCTACTTTTTAGCCCAGTTGCTGATAGCTTATTTATGGGTATAATTATTATTTAATTAATTAAAAATAATTAAAATATTTTAAAAATCAAAATAATAATAATAATAAATAGAATACATTATTAAATAATAATAATAATAATTTTAATAATATTATTAATATTAGTGACTTATTGTTAATTTAAATTAATTATAAATAATTAAAATATTTAAAAAATCAAAATAATAATAATAATAAAATAAAATACATTATTAAATAATAATAATAATTTTAATAATAACAATAATTTTAATAATATTATTAATATTAGTGACTTATTGTTAATTTTAATTAGTTATAAATAATTATAACAATTAAAAAATCAAAATAATAATAATAAATTAAATTACATTATTAAGTAATATTAATAATAATAATTTTAATAATAATCATAATAAAAAGAAAATTATATTAATAAACTAAAATAAAAATTCATTAAATTGAAAGAAAAAAATACATTAATTGAAAATAAAAAAATACATGAAATTAAAGAAAAAAATACATGAAATTAAAGAAAAAAATACATGAAATTAAAGAAAAAAATACATTAATTTTGAGTAGATGTGCCAGCAGTGTTTGGACAATGTTTCCTAGTATGACCAGAGACCCGACATAATCCGCACTTTCTTGACACTCTTTCTATAGTGTCCATTTCTGTTCTAATGCGTTTGCTCTTTGGACGACCTTTTCTTGACTCTCCGCATTAGTGAATTGTGACACACCTTAACACCTTTATATTCTGGCCAATATCCTTCGTTTGGTATAGGTTTGAACATTTCGTCGTACACTTTTAGTACCGTTTCCACTTTATACACATCAGGTATAAGGCTCCAATAATCATATTTGATGCTAGAACATGCTGCTATCACATGTGAACAAGGCAGATGTTTGGCTTGATATTTCCCACAGTCGCACCAATTGTTAAGAAGGTTTACACTGAAATGACCAATTGGCCGCCCTTCTCTTGGAACTACTGTCTCGTGGACCATGAAAGTATGGTTGCTCCGATCAAAACTATCGACCCTATGACTATTGGATTTACGTATTTCTGATTTCATAAAATTTATGCATGGTTCTGTGTATACCTGACCAGAGGCTAAAATTGATGCGTGTTTTTTTGCCATGGTTGGAAACAGTGTCCCTGTTTTATTATTAAAACTTACTACTTAGTGTATTACTAATTTTATTAATTTTTCTTTTTATATATTCGACAGATTTCATTCCGGTGGTCTAAATTTCAGTAGAGTTTCTCACAACGACATAGAGGGATACCGGAATACAATCGATCATATGATGGTTCAAGAAGTAATATATTCATTCACATTTAGTTGAACTTTTTTAATTATATATTCTTTATACCTTTTAATACTTACATTAACCTATTTTTAACATATCAGTTTCGTTGGAGACCGTATCTCGGGTTCCAACACGAGGTATCCGAACAAGAGATGAACACTTGGACTGCATCTACCTATCTGCACTGTTATCATATCGTGGAAAAACATCAGGTAGATAGAGTCGCACTTCAGTTCGGCTACCATCAACAAATTCCGCAACCACCAGAGGATATGACAATGTACCATGAAGTCGACATGAGGAGTGGCATCGATGATAATTGGTATGTGGTTTGGAAAGATGAGATTCAACATTGGAATGAACGTCAGAATTATGTATTGCAAGGTCAATTCGTAGAAGGTATTTTACGCCACAGTAAAGAATATATGAATTGGTTCAGAAATCACACCAAATTATACATATCTGTGGAAAGATATATGAGAGATCCACGTTTGCAACCTTCAACATATCCTGATGTTCACCCAACCCCTCAATCAACCCCACAACAACATACCATGCACCAAACACCATCTTTATCATCACCACCGCATCTACATGAATCTGCAGATATACCGACTCAGTACTACGTTCCTTCAGTGCCACCAATACCAACCCCCGTTCATCAATCAGGGACTGGAATTTTCTATAATTTATTTGGTACTCAATGCACAACTCCTGAGTCGGCTTATGCTGCTTTTGATTCTATGTATAACGTCGAAACTCAAAATTACATGGAAGTAGGTGGTAGTGGTTCTAATCCACATACAGATTATAACGAGGATAATGATCAAATTGATGATCAACCACAACAACCTCAAGCCGTACAAAGGGCTAGGCGAGCAAGACGACCGCGTAGATGTGGAACTGGAGGACATTTAGATGGAAATAATTAATTTTAATTTCATGTATTTTTTTCTTTAATTTCATGTATTTTTTTATTTTCAATTAATGTATTTTTTTCTTTCAATTTAATGAATTTTTATTTTAGTTTATTAATATAATTTTCTTTTTATTATGATTATTATTAAAATTATTATTATTAATATTACTTAATAATGTAATTTAATTTATTATTATTATTTTGATTTTTTAATTGTTATAATTATTTATAACTAATTAAAATTAACAATAAGTCACTAATATTAATAATATTATTAAAATTATTGTTATTATTAAAATTATTATTATTATTTAATAATGTATTTTATTTTATTATTATTATTATTTTGATTTTTTAAATATTTTAATTATTTATAATTAATTTAAATTAACAATAAGTCACTAATATTAATAATATTATTAAAATTAAAATTATTATTATTATTATTATTTTGATTTTTAAAATATTTTAATTATTTTTAATTAATTAAATAATAATTATACCCATAAATAAAATATAACAAAAAAAAATAACTGCAGCACATGGTCGGAGTTCTTCAGCTCCTAATATAACATAAAAAAAAAGTTCTTCAGCTCGTCGCATCCCCAGGTTGCGATCAGCAACTGGTGCTAAAAAGTAGGGCAATCCCGTATTTTTTTTCGGAGTGGGGCAAATTGGAGAGATTTCCTAAAAATTAGGATTTTTGGGTGAAAAAGTCGTCTATATCTTTGAATATACAAACAACAAATATTTTAATTTCATTAATTATATTACTTTATGGGCCCACAACCTTACTCAAAATAAATGACAATAAATGCATGTCTATATCTTTGAATATACACGCAACAAATATTTTAATTTCATTAATTATAATACTTTATAGGCAACAACCTTACTCAAAATAAATGACAATAAATGCATGTCTATATCTTTGAATATACAAGCAACAAATAATTTAATTTCATTAATTATAAGCAATGAACCATCTTTAAATGATCTATATATTATGTCTTATAATAATGAATTTCAATCAACTCAAACGTATTATTCATATAGCATCTCAATTTATAATACAACTTTATAATTTGGAATAACAACTTTAATAAATTTGACTATTTTAGTGATTAAAAAATTCTACCTTAATAATTGAAAAAACAATTTTTAAATAAAATAGTCTTGCGGGACACCTAGAATAAGAATAAGATAATAATAAAAATTATAATTATTAGTATTACATATAGAAATTTAAAAGTGTGTGTACATTAATTTCTATTCGCTTCCACTAATATATAAATATTAGATGCAAAATAGAATGACTGTCAAATTTTCTTTAGAATATTTTAAAAATCTTGATGTGATTTGCACAAACACAATAAGTCTATCTTTCAATAATAGTTTTCGATAAATATTTCCTAGTCTCATGTATTATGAAAGAGATATATGATATAAAATATGAAAAATAGAAGAGAAATGGTTGATAATTATAACTAAATTCAGAACTGATTTCTGCTTCATATTATCTACATTTATAAGGAAAATGATGTCTCTTTGTCTATAGAAACAACTCTTGAATGAATTTCTGAAACTTAACACGAAGAATATATTTGTCTTAAATTTTGCACACGCACTATTTTCTTTAGTGCAAGATAATTGTTTAGTGCAGAATAATTATATATAAATTATTTACATATAATTATATATAAATTATTTACAATATTTCCTTATCTTAACAGCTACGTCCCCAAAGTTTTTTCATTTGATCAGAGAAAAAATATGGAAAATTATCCAAAAATTTCTGGCAAATCATGTTAAGCCTCTCTTTGTCAAATCATTCTCTTTTGTCAAATCATATTGCACATTCTTTCGTTTATACAACTCTTTTAATTTTTTCCAAATCTTGTTAGCATCTATTTCAGTTTCAACATGTGGATATACACTCAGATTCAACCACTGCCTGATTAACGTCACTGCCTTTCTATTCATCTTCTTCCAGTCAGCATCAGATTTATCTGTGGGTTTAGCAGTGTCACCCTCAATAGGATCATACAAATCTTTACTGTATAGCATGTCTTCCATGAGAGTCTTCCAAAGTGTGTAATTAGAAGAATTGAGCTTAATCATATTCGGACCTTTATTTTCCTCCACCATTTAAATGCATAAATCAAATCAATCGAGCTCTAGATACCACTTTGTTGGGAAAAACCAGAGATAATTAGAGATAACTATCTCAATAATGCAGAATATTTTTCCCCCACATGTGCAGATAAATGGCCAAACAGAAAATAATAATTGACAGAAAATTAAATAAGACAAACACAATTTTTTAACGTGGAAAACTTCCCTCAAATAGAGAGAATAAAAACCAGGGGACCTAGTCCAGTAAAAACTTCCACTATAATAATTTAATGGATACACCAAAGTCTTCCTAATAACAATAGGGAATATTTCAATAATAGTTTTCGATAAATATTTCCTAGTCTCATGTATTATGAAAGAGATATATGATATAAAATATGAAAAATAGAAGAGAAATGGTTGATAATTATAACTAAATTCAGAACTGATTTTTGCTTCATATTATCTACATTTATAAGGAAAATGATGTCTCTTTGTCTATAGAAACAACTCTTGAATGAATTTCTGAAACTTAACCCGAAGAATATATTTGTCTTAAATTTTGCACACGCACTATTTTCTTTAGTGCAAGATAATTGTTTAGTGCACAGTAATTATATATAAATTATTTACAAATAAATTATATATAAATTATTTACATATAATTGTTTAGTGTCCAAATAAATTATTTACAGCACAGGAATTATATATAAATTATTTACAATATTTCCTTAGCTTAACAGCTACGTCCCCAAAGATTTTTCATTTGATTAGAGAAAAAATATGGAAAATTATCCGAAAATTTCTGGCAAATCATGTTAAGCCTCTCATCCATCTCACCTATCTCCAGGCAAATTTCTTCGCCCAGTTGATCAGAGATTAGTACATCCAACAATAGCTGGCAAATCAAGTCGCGAATCCCCACATCCATCTCATCTATCTCCTTTTTGATGCTTCTCATCTTATCTATATCCTCATCTAGATCCTTTTCGATGCTTCTCAAATCCCTGAAATCAATATTTCTGTGTTGTGAAGGTGAACCAACAGGAGCAGTAATAACAGTAGGAGGAACCATAGTATTATGAGTTGTTACTTCGGAGTCTGAATCCACTTGAATGACCACGTCTCCGTCTCCAATATCATATCTAAGATCTCCTATTTCATTGGGGCTATTGAAATTAGAACGAAGAACCATGAGGAAATAACTGAATCCAACACCAAGAATGGCGTAAAACACCTTTAACTTCATGAGTTGTAAAATTAGAAGTGCGCAGAAAAAATACAAGAGATCAATCTCAAATCCACATTGAGTCTGTTTTGATAAACTTAGTGACATGATAGAAAAAGCAGCACTCGAAATCAAACTAAACACATCTGGTTTTTTCTCAACTTCATCATGGAAATAGGAGTAAATAGTGGTAGCTCCAAAAACCAAAAATATCAAATGAAATTTGAAACAAGAAGTAGTGGAATCTTCACATTTCTTAGCAAAGAAGACGGATAGACACATGATCAAACTGAAAAGAGTGTAAAGAGATGTTGGGAAAAACCAGAGATAATTAGAGATAACTATCTCAATAATGCGGAATATTTTTCCCCCACATGTGCAGATAAATGGTCAAACAGAAAATAATAATTGACAGAAAATTAAATAAGACAAACACAATTTTTTAACGTGGAAAACTTCCCTCAAATTGAGAGAATAAAAAACACGGGACCTACTCCAGTAAAAACTTCCACTATAATAATTTAATGGGTACACCAAAGTCTTCCTAATAACAAGGGAATATCAATCACTCTTTCTAATAACAATAGGGAATATCAATCAACAACAATAACCTTATAACAAACTTCCACTAAGGTGGGTATGTCAAAGTAACTCTAAGAGAAAGTAAAACTATTACCACCACCGGAACTGAATTCCTTTCCTTTTCTCTGGTTGCCGTGCGTGCGGTTACGTTGCTGTTTTTGGTTGTTTGTCTTTGCGTTTGCCTTAAGGATTTGAGATCCCGTTCCTTCCTTTTATTTTCCTTTACATGGGTCAAGCCCAATAAACCATATATTCCTTTTTTTTCTTTTTCTTTTATTTCAATAATAATAATAATAATAATAATAATAATAATACTAATAAACTTGGTGGGTTACACTTGGAGAGTGAGTCCACCCAACAAAAGATACCTTCCAAATGTTGGTTGGAGCTGAGTTCGTAACAGATGAATCCGATAACAGCAGTAGCACAAGGCAGAATTCGCATAATTCTGGACTCCATCAATGTGTCAAATGGCTTGCTTCGATGCAAAGGACTGAGTGTCAAATTGTTTACTTCAATGCAAAGCAATTCAACAAAACTCTGAGTGAAATAAATAATGCTATGGAATATACTATTGCTTATATACTATTCCTCATACCTCAATTATTAATTAATTAATTAATTATATATATATATATATATATATATTAACTGCATTTTTTTATATGTTTATATACTACTCCTCATACCTCAATTATTAATTAATTAATTACATATATATTAACTGCATTTTTTTTATACAATCCGCAAAACTAACATTTTCTAGACTATTCCTATTTGTCATTTAATTTTGTATGAAAATTTGTTATCATATTTTTATAATAATAGTATTAAATAGAGATAAATTATTTAAATTTGACGTATAAATCCAACCACCGATTATATGAATAAATATAGAATATTAGAGTTTTTTAGTGGCTAAATACAAATAAAAAACATGTTAATCATATATGAATTGAAGTATTGACTTCTGATTTCAATTTGACAACTGTACAGTACTAAATCATAATGAATAATAATAGTAAGAAAAATGTCTTTATAAAAATTGTTATTAATTTTATATTTGAAAGAAAGCATAATATATTATTTAGAAAATAAAACCAATTAAGTTGGAATAATTTTAGTAACAGAAAGTATATTGCATATTTAATGAACAATTATAAAAAAACAACTACAATTCCAATCCGCTCGTCTATATGATCACAATCTCAAATTCCCTAATATACAATTGAATTTATTTGTCATGACGTTAGATATAAAAAGTTTAGGACAATTCCTTAATTCAAAATATCTTCTGGAAATTTTTGAAATAAGGATTACATTTCGAAAATTTGAAAAGTTTCGAAATTTTCCAAATAAGGAAAGTTTCAAAAATTTCAAAATTTGGAAAATTTCGAAAGTTTCCAAATCTGAAAATTTTCGAAATAAATGAAATTAAAATATTTATTGCGTGTATATTTAAAGATATAGACATGCATTTATTGTAATTTATTTTGAGTAAGGTTGTGGGTCCATAAAGTATTATAATTAATGAAATTAAAATATTTGTTGCTTGTATATTCAAAGATATAGACATGCATTTATTGTCATTTATTTTGAGTAAGGTTGTTGGCCCATAAAGTATGTGAATTTAGCGTTTGGCTATGTATTTATAATGTATTTTTTCCTGTCTTAAATATAAGATAATTTTTGGAAAATAAATTGATTTTTTATTTAAAGAATAATTACGACTTTTAAGGTGTATTTATTGTTTAAATCTATATCCACGTAATAAACAATTATCTTGCACTAAACAATTATCTTGTACTAAAGAAAATAGTGCGTGTGCAAAATTTAAGACAAATATATTCTTCGAGTTAAGTTTCAGAAATTCATTCAAGAGTTGTTTCTATAGACAAAGAGACATCATTTTCCTTATAAATATGGATAATATGAAGCAGAAACCAGTTCTGAATTTGGTTATAATTATCAACCATTTCTCTTCTATTTTTCATATTTTATATCATATATCTCTTCCATAATACATGAGACTAAGAAATATTTATCGAAAACTATTATTGAAAGATAGACTTATTGTGTTTGTGCAAATCACATCAAGATTTTTAAAATATTGTGAAGGAAATTTGACAGTCATTCTATTTTGCATCTAATATTTATATATTAGTGGAAGCGAATAGAAATTAATGTACACACACTTTTAAATTTCTATATGTAATACTAATAATTATAATTTTTATTATTATCTTATTCTTATTCTAGTTTTGGCAGCAGCCCCACAACACAAAATCTTACTGATACATATACAACTAACTTTTCTATAATTTGATTGTAGTTTTTGATTTTTTACGGATATTATCGATTTGAATTAGCATAAACTTTTCATAGTTATGTAATAATTAGCTTTTCTTCAGCGATATCTTTATTTCACTTCAAGATGCTTTAAAATAATTCATTACTATTTTTTGCATATATTTAATGTTGAAGCCTATTTGTATTTAATAATCAATAATATATATACGACTTAAAAAAACATGACATTAAATTTATAATTCACATGACACTTAAAATTTCATTGATGGTCCTGTTTTGATCGGTGTAAAAAGAATATAAAAATTTGAGGGACAAAGAAATTATAAGTTAAGCTTCCCTACTAACAAAATATCGATTAATATTTGTCATTTTAAAAAAAATAATGTATTGCCATTTATAACATTCATTAAGATTAAAAAATGATTTTCATGTAAAATACTTTAAAGATTTTGTAGAAAACAGAGTTAATTTGTGTCTGTTCACAATTTGTAGAAAAATGATTTATTACTTTTTTTCTCTAACAGCCATATTTTTCGTCATAATTAAACAACTCTAAATATTAATCAGATTTCACATTATGAGATTCTAATTATTTTTAAAATTTAAAAAAAAAACATTGGATTGAGGTCTTAATTTAAATTTAATTGTTTTCTTAAAAATATTATAAAATAATCTAAAACAAGTGAATTCTCAATTAGTCTTGATTGTCAATTTATATATTTCCTTTGTTTTTAGGATGACGATTGTATTTCATTTTTAAAAAAATATGACGAAATCCAATTATATTTGTAGAATTGTGTTGTGGCTAACGGGAAGATGTAGTACAACTAATTACCTTCTTTGATTTTTGCTTATCATCATTATGGAGGATTGGATTTTTTTCCAGTGAAGAACCAGCTGAGTTACAAAAGTAACACTTATTGCAACAATGAGGTGGTTTTTAATTCTTATTGGTCTTTGCTTTTGACAGGATTTAGTATATATTTTATCATATGTATTCCAATTTTTGTTTGTAGATTTTCGTGTTCTGAACTTACCTGGTTCCACTCTAAGCATTTCTTAAGTATGTTTTGGACTTGGATCAATTACAGTCATGTAACATAAGTCTCAGATAAAGATCAAACGTTCACATTTTCAATTTTGTATGGGGAATAATATATAAGCATATAAAAAAAATGCAGTTAATATATATATATATATATATATATATATATATATATAATTAATTAATAATTGAGGTATGAAGAATAGTATATAAGCATATAAAAAATGCAGTTAATATATATATATATATAATTAATTAATTAATTAATAATTGAGGTATGAGGAATAGTATATAAGCAATAGTATATTCCATAGCATTATTTATTTCACTCAGAGTTTTGTTGAATTGCTTTGCATCGAAGCAAGCCATTTGACACTCAGAGTTTTGTTGAATTCCTTTGCATCGAAGCAAGCCATTCGGATTCATTACGGACTCAGCTCCAACCATATAATTGGACATTGGAACATTTGGAAGGTATCTCTTGTTGGGTGGACTCACTCTCCAAGTGGAACCTACCAAGTTAATTAGTATTATTATTATTGAAAAAAAAGAAGAAAAAAAAAGGAATATATGTTTTATTGGGCTTAACCCACGTAAAGGAAAATAAAAGGAAGGAACGGGATCTCAAATCCCTAAGGCAAACGCAAAGACAAACAACCAAAAACAGCAACGTAACCGCATGCACGCACGCACGGCAACCAGAGAAAAGGAAAGGAATTCAGTTCCGGTGGTGGTAATAGTTTTACTTTCTCTTAGAGTTACTTTGACATACCCACCTTAGTGGAAGTTTGTTATAAGATTATTGTTGTTGATTGATATTCCCTATTGTTATTAGAAAGAGTGATTGATATTCCCTTGTTATTAGGAAGACTTTGGTGTACCCATTAAATTATTATAGTGGAAGTTTTTACTAGAGTAGGTCCCGTGGTTTTTATTCTCTCAATTTGAGGGAAGTTTTCCACGTTAAAAAATTGTGTTTGTCTTATTTAATTTTCTGTCAATTATTATTTTCTGTTTGACCATTTATCTGCACATGTGGGGGAAAAATATTCCGCATTATTGAGATAGTTATCTCTAATTATCTCTGGTTTTTCCCAACATCTCTTTACACTCTTTTCAGTTTGATCATGTGTCTATCCGTCTTCTTTGCTAAGAAATATGAAGATTCCACTACTTCTTGTTTCAAATTTCATTTGATATTTTTGGTTTTTGGAGCTACCACTATTTACTCCTATTTCCATGATGAAGTTGAGAAAAAACCAGATATGTTTAGTTTGATTTCGAGTGCTGCTTTTTCTATCATGTCACTAAGTTTATCAAAACAGACTCAATGTGAATTTGAGATTGATCTCTTGTATTTTTTCTGCGCACTTCTAATTTTACAACTCATGAAGTTAAAGGTGTTTTACGCCATTCTTGGTGTTGGATTCAGTTATTTCCTCATGGTTCTTCGTTCTAATTTCAGTAGCCCCAATGAAATAGGAGATCTTAGATATGATATTGGAGACGGAGACGTGGTCATTCAAGTGGATTCAGACTCCGAAGTAACAACTCATAATACTATGGTTCCTCCTACTGTTATTACTGCTCCTGTTGGTTCACCTTCACAACACAGAAATATTGATTTCAGGGATTTGAGAAGCATCGAAAAGGATCTAGATGAGGATATAGATAAGATGAGAAGCATCAAAAAGGAGATAGATGAGATGGATGTGGGGATTCGCGACTTGATTTGCCAGCTATTGTTGGATGTACTAATCTCTGATCAACTGGGCGAAGAAATTTGCCTGGAGATAGGTGAGATGGATGAGAGGCTTAACATGATTTGCCAGAAATTTTTGGATAATTTTCCATATTTTTTCTCTGATCAAATGAAAAATCTTTGGGGACGTAGCTGTTAAGATAAGGAAATATTGTAAATAATTTATATATAATTACTGTGATGTAAATAATTTATTTGGACACTAAACAATTATATGTAAATAATTTATATATAATTTATTTGTAAATAATTTATATATAATTATATGTAAATAATTTATATATAATTACTGTGCACTAAACAATTATCTTGCACTAAAGAAAATAGTGCGTGTGCAAAATTTAAGACAAATATATTCTTCGGGTTAAGTTTCAGAAATTCATTCAAGAGTTGTTTCTATAGACAAAGAGACATCATTTTCCTTATAAATGTAGATAATATGAAGCAGAAATCAGTTCTGAATTTAGTTATAATTATCAACCATTTCTCTTCTATTTTTCATATTTTATATCATATATCTCTTTCATAATACATGAGACTAGGAAATATTTATCGAAAACTATTATTGAAATATTCCCTATTGTTATTAGGAAGACTCTGGTGTATCCATTAAATTATTATAGTGGAAGTTTTTACTGGACTAGGTCCCGTGGTTTTTATTCTCTCTATTTGAGGGAAGTTTTCCACGTTAAAAAATTGTGTTTGTCTTATTTAATTTTCTATCAATTATTATTTTCTGTTTGGCCATTTATCTGCACATGTGGGGGAAAAATATTCTGCATTATTGAGATAGTTATCTCTAATTATCTCTGGTTTTTCCCAAAAAAGTGGTATCTAGAGCTCGGTTGATTTGATTTGTGCATTTAAATGGAGGAGGAAAATAAAGGTCCGAATATGATTAAGCTCAATTCTTCTAATTACACACTTTGGAAGACTCTCATGGAAGACATGCTATACAGTAAAGATTTGTATGATCCTATTGAGGGTGACACTGCTAAACCCACAGATAAATCTGATGCTGACTGGAAGAAGATGAATAGAAAGGCAGTGGTGTTAATCAGGCAGTGGTTGAATCTGAGTGTATATCCACATGTTGAAACTGAAATAGATGCTAACAAGATGTGGGAAAAATTAAAAGAGTTGTTGTATAAACGAAAGAATGTGCAAAATAAAGCACTCTTGATTCGGAAGCTGGTGAATATGAAATACAAAGATAGGGATTCAATGGCAGAGCATATGAGTATTTTTCATAATACAGTGAATCAGTTGACAATCGCTGAAATTAAATTAGATGATGAGTTGCAAGCATTGTTATTGTTGAGTTCCTTGCCTGATAATTGGGAAGTCCTTGTTGTGACATTGACCAATTCAGCTCCAAGTGGAAAGCTGAAAATGTCAACAGTTAAAGAGAGTATGTTGAATGAAGAAGCTCGAAGAAAGGAACGTGGTTTGATTAGTTCTTCCTCAAAGTCAGAAATACTAGTTACAAAGTCACGGGGGAGAAGTCAATCTAGAAACTTCCATAGACGCGATAACTCTGAAAGTCGTAGCAAGTCAAGGACTAGAAAAGAAGTGATATGCTATCATTGTGGCAAAGCAGGTCACATAAAAAGAAATTGCAGGTTCCTTAAGAGAGATCAATTGAGGGAAAGAGATGAAGACAAAGAGAAGAAAAATGATAAAGATACAACAGCTGTTGCTTCTGTTAGTAATGTCTACATTGTCTGTGATGATAATTCCATAAACCTTGCATGTCAGGATTCAACTTGGATTATTGATTCGGGTGCCTCATATCATGTTACTCCTAGGCGTGATTTCTTCTCATCTTACAGTGTTGGTGATTTTGGCATGGTAAAAATGGGAGATGAAGGAGTATGTAAAATTATTGGTATGGGAAATGTTTGGGTTGAAACTGGGATTGGTTGCAAGTTTGAATTGAAGAATGTTAGACATGTTCCTGATATTCGTCTCAATTTGATTTCGGTGAAAGCCTTGGATATTGAAGGTTATCACACTTACTTTGGTGGTGGTGGTATATGTAAAATCACCAAAGGGTCCCTAGTGGTTGCAAAGGATCAAAGTTCCATTTCTCTCTATAGGATGCCTACGAAGCTATGCAAGGAAGAAGTGAATGCAATTGAAGACGCCTCTTCTGATTTATGGCATATGCGCCTTGGTCACTTGAGTGAGAAAGGACTCAATATACTTGCGAAGAAAAAATTTCTTCCTGTGAAAGGTACGTCTCTAAAAACTTGCACTCATTGTTTTGCTGAGAAACAACATAAAGTTTCTTTTCATAATACTGGTCCTCATAGGAGGCAAAATATTGTTGATTTAGTTCATACTGATGTTTGTATGATGGATAGTAAATCTATTGGTGGTGAATCGTATTTTGTTACTTTTATTGACGACCACTCTAGAAAAGTGTGGGCCTTTCCTTTAAAATCTAAAGACCAGGTACTTGGAGTCTTCAAGTATTTTCATGCAAGTGTTGAAAGAGAAAAGGGAAGGAAATTGAAATGTGTTCGATCAGATAACGATGGTGAATACAGAGGTCCGTTTAAAGAGTATTGTAGAGAACATGGAATCAAGTTTGAGAAAACAGTTCCAAAGACACCTTAGCATAATGGTGTTGCAGAGAGAATGAATCGTACGATTAATGACAGAATCAGATGTATGCTCTCTCATGCAAAATTATCGAAATCCTTTTGGGGTGAAGCAATGAAAACTGCAATGGATTTGATCAATCTATCTCCCTCTATTCCAATTGATGGTGATGTTCCAAATAGAGTGTGGACAGGGAAAAATGTCTCTTACCGTCATTTGAGAGTATTTGGCTGCAGATGTTTTGTTCACGTTCCAAGAGATGAGAGGTCCAAACTTGATAGTAAATCAAAACAGTGTATATTCGTCGGTTATGGTGATGAAGAATTTGGTTATAGATTGTGGGATCCGTTTGACAAGAAAATTATCAGAAGCCGAGATGTGATATTTCTTGAAGACCAGACTATTGAAGATTTTGATAAAGCTGAGAAACATAAACCAAATTCTAGAAGTTACATTGATGTTGCGCCTATTCCCCCTGCAGAAACTTTTGTTGATGGGGGAGATATACAGGTAGATGATGAGAATGTAACTGATGATCATGTGTCTCACCAAGATGAGCAGGTACCAGCTGAGCCACCAGACGAGTTTGAGTTGAGAAGATCTACTAGAGAACGTCAACCTTCTCAAAAATACCCTCCACACGAGTATGTGATGATCACTGATAGTGGAGAGCCAGAGTACTATCAAGAAGTTATTACAAATGTTGATAAAGAAAAGTGGTTGAAGGCCATGCAAGAAGAGATGAATTCCTTGCATGAGAATCACACATTTGATTTGGTTAAGTTTCCTAATGGCAGAAAAGCACTCAAGATAGAAAGCAAGATTGGTTGTGAAAGGTTTTAATCAGAGAAAAGGTATTGACTTTGATGAAATTTTTTCACCTGTGGTGAAGATGTCCTCTATCCGAGTTGTGCTTGGGTTAGCAGCTAGCTTGAACCTAGAAGTTGAACAACTTGATGTGAAAACTGCATTCCTTCATGGTGATTTGGAGGAAGAGATCTATATGGAGCAACCAGAGGGTTTCGAATTCAAAGGTAAAGAGCAGCTTGTGTGTAAATTGGAGAAAAGCTTGTATGGGCTCAAGCAAGCACCCCGACAATGGTACATTATGGAGGATTGGATTGGATTTTTGATTTTTGCTTAGCATCATTATGGAGGATTGGATTTTTTTCCAGTGGAGAAGCAGTTGAGTTACAAAAGTAACACTTATTGCAACAATGAGGTGGTTTTTAATTCTTATTGGTCTTTGCTTTTGACATGATTTAGTATATATTTTATCATATGTATTCCAATTTTTGTTTGTAGATTTTCGTGTCCTGAACTTACCTGGTTCCATTCCAAGCATTTCTTAAGTATGTTTTGGACTTGGATCAATTACACTCATGTAACATAATAAATGCATGTCTATATCTTTGAATATACAAGCAACAAATATTTTAATTTCATTAATTATAATACTTTATGGGCCCACAACCTTACTCAAAATAAATGACAATAAATGCATGTCTATATCTTTGAATATACAAGCAACAAATATTTTAATTTCATTAATTATAATACTTTATGGGCCCACAACCTTACTCAAAATAAATGACAATAAATGCATGTCTATATCTTTGAATATACAAGCAACAAATATTTTAATTTCATTAATTATAATACTTTATGGGCCCACAACCTTACTCAAAATAAATGACAATAAATGCATGTCTATATCTTTGAATATACAAGCAACAAATATTTTAATTTCATTAATTATAATACTTTATGGGCCAACAACCTTACTCAAAATAAATGACAATAAATGCATGTCTATATCTTTGAATATACAAGTAACAAATATTTTAATTTCATTAATTATAAGCAATGATCCATCTTTAAACGATCTATATATTATGTCTTATAATAATGAATTTCAATGAACTCAAACGTATTATTCATATATCATCTCAATTTATAATACAATTGTATAATTTGGAATAACAACTTTAATAAACCATTTTAGTGATTAACAAATTCTACCTTAATAATTTAAAAAACAATTTTTAAATAAAACAGTCTTGCGACATGTAATGTGACTTAGAAAAAGCAATTCCTTTAAAAACCTTGTAGCAATGAAATTTTAGAACCTTAACCTTTTTTAAACAATCATTTTCCATACAAATAAGAAAGGGATCGTGTTCGATTCAAATGATACTATTTTCGCAGGCAATCAAAATTGTAGCATGTTTGAAATCATGCATAAAAGTTTTGAAACTTTCAATGCTCAATGTATATTACTCACAATAAAATCACTAAATATTCGAGTTGTTTTGCGTAAGCTCATTCATACAAGTTAGGAACCGTTGCAGCATCAGTTCCTGACAAGTAAAGGATTACATTTCAAAAATTTGGAAAGTTTCGAAATTTTCCAAATATGAGTTTTGAAATTTTCAAATATGGAAAGTTTCGAAATTTTCAAATATGGAAAGTTTTGAATTATTTTAAAGTTTCGAAAATTCTGAAATTTTCTATTTCGGAAGTTTCGAATTGTTCGAAAGTTTCGAAAATTTTAGAAATTGTCATTTCGAAACTTTGGAAACTTTTGAATATTTTGAAAAGAGGGGTGACAAAATGAGAAGTTAAAAAAGTTGAAGATTTTATAAAGAGCAAAATTGTATTTTCACGTTGATTGAGGGGGTGGCAGGTTTAGATGTGGGGGTGCATGGTATAATCCTCAAACTATCCCTATTTTGCTTGAGCAGTCCATTAGTTCAGTCATGTTCAATAAAATACTAAATACACGGAGAAGACTTACCTACATTGTCTTAGGCCCAGCAGGTTCTTCATATACTTTTACCTAAACCACGTCAATTAAACCATTTTAAGATGTACTATTTTTTTTGGGCAGTTTTCTCGTAAACAATGTTTAAGGCACTATACGTAAGTGTTTTCCTAAATGGAGAAGATTTACCTTCAGTCTCTTAAACACAATACAACTAGTTCTTCGAATACTTTTATATAAACAACGTCAGGGAATATAACTATTTTCCTAAATGATTAACTAACAATAAGAATAGGCTTCCAAAATTGCAATTAATAGATGAAAATCGAACTACTATTTCGTCAAGAGTTTAGGGTTTAAATCCTATTAACTAATTAACAAAATTGAAAATGTCAACGTTTGATCTTTATTTGAGGCTTATGTTACATGAGTGTAATTGATCCAAGTCCAAAACATACTTAAGAAATGCTTGGAGTGGAAAGTAAAGACCAATAAGAATTAAAATTGGAATACATATGATAAAATATATACTAAGTCCTGTCAAAAGCAAAGACCAATAAGAATTAAAAACCACCTCATTGTTGCAATAAGTGTTACTTTTGTAACTCAGCTGGTTCTCCACCGAAAAAAAAATCCAATCCTCCATAATGATGCTAAGCAAAAAAACATACAGTAGTATATATAAATTTACAAGGTCATACAGCTTACAACTAAGTTTAAAAATTTAAAATTTAAAAAATAGTATGGATTAAATGAATTATTATATTATTCAAAATTTTAAAAATACAATTTCTATTTTTAAAAACAAAATTCCTATTTTTAATAAGCCAAAAAAAAATTAAAAAAAATATATACATGCTAATTCAAAAAAAAAATTGAGAAACCTCAACCCTAAAATATCATCATGCATGCACAGACGAAGGTTTAGCTTTCTCAATTTTATTTTTTTTGAATTTTATTGTATTAACTAAATTAAGTAGGGAAATATTGTGTGAGCTGTAAATAATTTATTTGGACAGCTATGTAATTACTTTGTGCAATAAATAACAGAAGAGGAATTATAAGGACTCTTTTGTATATATAGGATCATGCTCAATGAATAAATAGAGTAGTGCTATTAAAAAATTGCTTATAAAATATAGACTTAATTGCACTTTGGGTCTCCTATTTTAAGTTAATCGCGAAAATATTTTTAGTGAGGTGTAAAAAAATGGTATGGATTAAATGAATTATTATATTATTCAAAATTTAAAAAATACAATTTCTATTTTTAAAAACAAAATTCCTATTTTTGAAACAACTTTTAATAAGGCAAAAAATTAAAAAAAACATATACACTAATTAAAAAAAAATATTGAGAAACCTAAACCTAAAATATTTTCATGCACGCACAGACGAAGGTTTAGGTTTCTCAATTTTATTTTATTTTTAATTTTATTGTATTAACTAAATTAAGTAGGGAACTATTGTGTGAGCTGTAAATAATTTATTTGGACAGCTATGTAATTATAGGATCATGCTCAATGAATAAAATATCAGAATGATTAATTTGAAACTTTTATATGGTATCAGAGCCTACACCGACTCCCTTTCAATATAGGAAATAGTAGTTTTTTATTTTCTTAGTAATTTCTGATGGCTTCCTATAATTTCTGATGGCACTCACCTCAGAACGGCTTGACGGCACTAACGATGGGGTTACGTTACCGGAACAAAGACTACACGCATGAATTAAAACTACATTTTAATCTAAAATTTAAGAACAAATTCTTATAAGCACGAATTTACGGAGTTGAAAACCATTTTTAAATAGAAAATGAATAATAAAATTTAGATATAGAGTGACATTGACAAAAAAAAATAATTAAAGAGTCCATTTGACATAACCATAGATCATTAAAATAGATGCAAAGATATATCAAATCTATGAAATAACATAGACAATGATCATATTAGATGGTAATTAGTAACTTTTTATAAGAGAGAATTATCAATGACAATGGATCTTTTCTTTTTTTTGGTAAATCGACAATGAAAAGGAAGAGGAGACATACCTAATGAAATGCTGTCAATAAAACTTGATATATGTGTGAGAAGTTCAAATGAGAAAACTTTATATTTATAATATAGAATTAACGAAAATCTAGCAATTTTTTATATCAAATTCAGAGGGAAAAAGATAGGACCCAGATTATAGTACCATCATACGTGTTCATATCTATATAAAAAAAGTATTGATAACAATGTTATATTTCAAAAAATAATACTTAAAACAATATTAATTGTTATTAGCATTTTTTTACAAATAATTATAATAAACGTTACGGAAACTCACGTTTAATGATATTTTGTAATATTAATGTTACTATTTAATATTCTCTTGATCCTACCATAACTGTCTGTCATAAGAATATAACTTTTTGATTTTTTAATAATGTCATTTGATTTCCTTTTTTAATTGTACCTTTGAATTAATATGAT
>JBBPBQ010000004.1:48402452-48474991 GCA_037974755.1 Cicer yamashitae
AAAAAATTGATTTAATAAGTTGATCATAAAATATTATTTTTAGTATTTCATCTATTTGCTACGATTTCTTTTGTATAATGAATTTTAAAAAATGATTAAAATGAAAAGTTATATTGAGAAGCTTTTCATAAAAATGATTTTTTTATAGATATATTTTTATAAAAAAATATTATTTTTATCACATTAAAATCTCTAATGATGAATATTTAAGTTATTGAATGTCATTTTTTGTAATCTATAGTAAATGAGTTCGAAATTTTATACACCATTTTTGAGTTAGTTCTCGTAAAAACCATTTTAAAAAATATAAATTAAAATAATTTTTTTTTAAATCTATAACAAACGGACCCTATATTACTCCATTTGTTTTACAATTGTCACATTTGCACACAAAAATTTATCTAAAAAATTATCACTTTTAATTTTAAATGTAATTTATTTTAAGTTATTATTCTCTACTTTGCATTTATGATAAATAAAATGCACCAACAATAATAAAAATAATTAGAAAGATTACAATTATCTATCCGTTATTTATCATATATGTTCTTAATAGGTATGAAACGATCGAAAACAATATTTATTTTGAGACAAATGAGTATAAAATATGAGAGTGGTAGGTGGTTTGGTGGAGGAACATAGAGATTAGAGTGATAAAAAGCTATGTCATGGGTTCACTCTATTATAGGGTGAATTCATGTAAATCTCACCACTTTATGTGAAATTTATTTTTCAAAATGTGGAATCCATATTAATTTCACATAATAAAAGAGTGATTATTATAGTGAGCGTTAGAAAAATTTGTTCTTACTAACTTTATCCATTTAGAAAAAATGAGTATAAAATATGAATATTTAAAGATATTATATATTTTTAAATATTGAATATAATTTTATTAAAAAAATATTAAATATAATTGATAATACTATATAATATTGTAAATAATAACTACTACATTTGTCCTTTATTGAATAAAAATACATTTATCCTTTATTTTAAGTTCATTTTATTATTATTTTCTCATCTTTTGAAATAATAAAAAAGTATAAAATACATGTACAATTTTAAATACATATACTTTTTTTATATTAAGAGACATTATATTCAGAGACAAGCATTATTACGTAAAAAAAACATTTAATATTTGAAAATATAAATGTTCCGATTAGAACTTAGATTTATCAAAAAAAACAGAGGATCTCACAATTTAATAAATTGATGAAAGAATTATTCTGTGAACGAATATTTTTTGACTAAAATCTCCATCGAAGATAACTCCTGATGGTGGGGATACCTGCAAGTTAGTATAATGTTTAAGGCGGATGAAAAACTTAGAATGAAATGATATGTGGTAAAGTGAGATTTTATTATGATAAAGATAATTTTTAGTCTTTTTAATTATCGAATTTGTAGGGAGAAAATGTTTTCATTTATTTTTAAAGTTCAATGAACTAATTATTTTATTAATAATAACTTTAGTTATTTATTATAGAAAGATATATAAATGAAATAAAAAATAAATAAATGATTAAAAGTCACAAAATCTATTAAATATTGATTGTTTTGTTATATGTAAAAAAAATCTAAAACAACAATCAAAATAGAATAGAGGGAGTATAACTTATGTTTAATATGAGACCTATGACGACATCATGTGATCTATGACGATTACCATATAACTATATGATATATCATATGATTCTCCATATATACACAAATGCAATTCATTTTACATATTGTCCATCATATTTATAAGTTTTAAATACATGTTCATATAGCAGTATGTAAAAATAATTTGAGACATATAACCACAAATGAAATGAAAATCAAGTAATATATATCCACATATATGTCCTTTATGTAAACATATATCCACGTATGTCACATAATAACAAATATATATAATCAAGCAAACATAAACATTATAAGGCACATATAATAAAAATAGAAAATGTCCTTACCTCGTAACACCTCCTTAAATAAAAGAAAGTTATGCTGGTCTATTTATCACACCTTCAATCAACAAAATCTCAAATTCTTCTACTCCTTTAACCAAATGAATAGACTAACTAAAACAAAAATCCAAAATCTTATTTGAAACTAATTCAATTCTACCTAGTAGATTTCTAGCCTAGAACTTATTTTCTCAAGGCAAATATGAGGCAGGTTATACATGAGAATTTTTAAAATATCCTTTCTGAAAAAAATATTTACTAAAGTTTGAGTTTTCAAAATTTAAAACATATTAGACTCATCCTTAAAGTATTCATAGTCCAGATTATTAATTATATTTTCAAAAATAAAATCATTTTACAACTTCTTTAAAAATGTAAATAATTTTACATGTGCATTTTTAAAGTTTTCATACTTTCAAAATTTTCTACATTTTAACAGCAACTTTGTGATTTTTATTAAAATAGAAAACATCATAGGAATTAAACAACTGACCACTTCATAAAAAGTTTGAGATATCTAATTTTTTAAAATAATTTTTAACTTAACCCACAATAAGTCCTATAGTTAAGTTTTCACTTACAAGATTCAAGTGTTAGAAAACAAAACAGATTTTGTCATGTCAACGTGTTAATTTTTTTAAAATATCAATAATTGAGTTTTCACTTACAAGATTCAAGTGTTAGAAAACCAAAGAAATTTTGTTATGTCAATGTGTTAATCCTTTTAAAATACCAATACCGTAAAATTTATATTTAAAATATAGAGAAATGAGCCTAGTTTCAACTTCTTCAAAAAGGGTGAGTATACCTAAAGTTATGATTATATTATTGACTATAGGCAAATTGAGGTTTGTTACAAAGGATATCTTCAATAAACCCTTTTTGAAAATAAATATGAAAAAAGAAGTTACTCAACTAGAAAAATTGTGAAACTTTTACTAGAGCTTCCCAACTAAGATATAAACATTTTACAAAAAAAAAAATCTCAAAATCCAAAGCTATTAAATTAATTTTTGTTAAAAATATGATACAGAACAGGTCGGAAATCTTCTAATTTTTAAAGTATGATAATGAAGTATAAAAATTATGCCAATTTTTATGATGGTTTCCAACATACATATAAAAACTAGAAAATTTGTTTCAGTTAAAAATTCATAACCAATAATTTTTATAAATTCTAGCTCCGAGACTCAATTTTTAGACAATTACACATTTTAGTTTTGATCATTCAACTACCATGATCAAAACCATGCAATTGAAGATTTTTTCTTAATAAAATATCATGCATGTTGGAATCAAACATTCTACAAGTCATTTCTACATCCCATGAACAAAATCAAGACTTGTCCTCTTTGTTCTACTACAAGAAAAACATATGGTTGCGCAGCAGCTCAAACCACCGCTATTACACTCGCGATGGTTCTTGTTACGTTGCCAATTCAAACATTGCTAGGTTTTTTTGCCTTCTTGCGGCGGTTTGGTAAACTGCCACACCAATCATCGCCAGAACTTTAACAGTGGTTCAAACCGTCTCCATTCATTTACGAAATTAAATTATTAAACATTGCAGCGGTTTTGACCGCCTCTAAATCAATCACACAATGAAATTTCTCTAAAATCCCAAAAAGAATGTTTATCAAGAGAGTTTCTCGCTCAACTTTAACAAAGTGACACAAATAGAAACTTTTTTCAAGAATGAATTACATCAATCCTTCTAAATCAATTCTCAAACATATGCAAGGATTATAAATTTATATGTAAGTTCTAAGAGTACATGCAAGCCAAAAAAGATTACTCCATTTTCAAAAAATCATGCAAGGCTTCAATTCATTTCTCAAAAACTTCAAACAAAACACCAAATCGATATGCAAAGCAAATACAACTACATGCAAGACTCTACAATTAGATACATGGCTTGACCTTCAAAGCTTATAAAAAAAAAATGAAATTTTGCTCCCTCTAGTACCAATGAGGCTTCGGTCTCTTCAAGAAAAAATAGAAGGAGATTTTTTCTTGCAACAAAAGTGGATTCATTAGAATCATAAGGATGAGGAGAAAAACTTTCATTCACAAGACTTTTTAATGTGGGGTTTAGATCATGGACATGTAAAGATTTTAAGAGATGAAGGTTTGAGGTTCTTGGGAAAAAAAAATGCAATTGGTGAAATGAGAAAGAGAGAGTGGATGTAACACTTAAAAGGAAGGGTGGGGGAAAATTGTTCCTAAAAATCCCTTAATGAAAATTAATCACTTAGTTTAGTTACTACACAATTTTTTTCCTTACAATGCACGAATGACATATTACCATGATTATGTTAAATTCCACTTAATACTAGCCACTTCTTCATAACCTTCCATTCTTTACACCTTGTTTGATGCATGAGATTACACATTGCTTTGTTGGATGTGATGCAAGTTTAAGTTGCATAAGTTAGAAGTAGTAAGTGGCACTAAGTTTATTTGCATCGACTACAATTGTCTTTATGCATGTAATCTTCCTTATATAAATGTAATTTATAAACCTTGTTTAAAAAATTCAAATAAACCTAATTGATTATCACAAAACTTATTTTAATTACACAAAAATTGTCGATTGAATACCACTAAACTTTTTCATTACAAAAATATTTTTTAAAATCCTTTTAAATTCTAATTAAATATACCCCTAAGAAACACTTCAGATCTTCTGTATAAGAAGCACATGAATAAAATGCAAAGATCAAGTAACTACCTTCAAAGTATTTTATTATACTTTCTCAAAACTACCCTTGCATGAGGCTGGTGGAATAAAGAAGGGTATTAAGGGAAATTCAATAACTAATGCACTTAAAAACAGTGTTATGTTCTAATTATCTCCTTGTAATTAAGATAGGAGGGAGTAACTATGGAGTTAATGTTAATTTTTTTCTTTAAAAACATATTCTTTATTAATGAATTTGATAAAGTTACTCTTAAAAATTAGTCCATATTTTTTATACTTTATTATTTATTTATTTTAAAAAAAAAAGAAGAGAATTCCCCAAGGGGAAAGAGGGAGAGTAGAAGAACAAAACTCCCAAATAAATAAATAAAAACGGTTCAAACTAGACCCCCTACTTAACAACCAATCAACACACAAAGAGACTGCCAAGAAATCCATCTATGAATTCATAAAAGTCGTATTTCCAAAGTACCTAATAGAAGATTGAAGAAGAGACGGAATTCTATTGTTTTATTTTCAATTTTCTTCTTTTTAAAAGAACCAGTTGTGATTTATTGTATGTTTTATATAGACAATATAATGAGATAATTTTACATCTTGAAGTATCACCATGGGTCAAAGTAAATCTGATTTTTTTTTTTTAAATTTAATATTTAATTCACATGATTCAATATATATACTATTTTAAAAGTGGTTGAAAAGAAAAATTATTAATGCAAATTTGATTCTCAACATAATGCGTCAAAACGAAAAATAAATAAATAATGGGACTGATGTTGTCGTCCCCTTTAGCATTGGTAGGAACCAATGGATCACCAATATGAAAATGATTAATTGAAAAGAATTTAAGGGAATTCCAAATCTAATACACATGCGTACAATCAGGCAAGGTGTGCAGTATAATTTTCAAAGAGAATGATTAACTCAACTTGAGTTCATAAAATAGATCTAGTGACACATTATTTTGAACTCACGGATTTATTAAATAGGTCTTGAAGCAACTGTTCATTTTTAAACTTAACATAAGTTATCTATTGTGTCACATCATGAAATAATTCATTATTTTTTACGGTTTAACTCTTAAGAATTATATTAAATCTCACAACTTCTATTTATACATTAATATTTTATTTATATTTAATTTTATTACAAATTAAAATATTAATTTAAATATTTCAATTAATATTATTATACATTATTTTAATTTAAATTTAAAATAAAATTGAACTTATATTTTTATAACAATGATAACAAAAAATGTGGGAAAAAAAATAAGAGTAAGAAAAACAAATTGTTCCAATTAATAAAAAAATATATTTTATATATAAATTAACGGTAAAAAAAATCAACGATCATAAATTAAAAAAAAAATTAACGGTCATAAATTAATAAAAAACTAACGGTCATAAATTAATAAAAAAACGTAATAATTGTCAATGTACCTGTAACGAGAGCTTGACACAACTCTAACGATGGACCAAAAACTGTCACGTTTATAACGCAAGTTGTGCAACATAGTCTCCTGGAATTATATAAATTGACACTTAAAAATAATTTTACACTATCTAATACATACAAGTTAAACTCTTCAAAAATTACACTAATGTTTCTTACCGAAAAACTTCTGAAAATATTAATTAATGACATTGACAGTTATTAATTACCAAAAATCAAATATTTGAAAATCAAGTTAATGACATCTTATTATCAGATATTTTCTATTATATATATATATAAAATGTAATTACAGGTAGTACTATTGCCAAATATTAACCATCAGATTGATTTGTCAAAAGAATAAGTTAAAAACATCATTTTTTTAAAGTCTTAAATGTTGCATAGGGAATGGGATCTAAGTAGGGTATTGAACTTGGGGTGTGTACAACAACTCCATAAATTAAAAATTGGTTGAAAACAAATAAAAGTATGTCCTGTTAATCACAACTTTACATCTTCAAGAATGCAATCCACTATTATTATTACTATAAAACAAAAGGCGTTCATAGATTATTTATATGAATTTCTATAGCTGGTCATACCAAAATGATAGTTAAAGAAGATCCATGAATTAACAATATTACTAGATACGACAAAGAAACAATAGTATTTAAACTTAAAATATAAAGGAAAGAGAAAAATTCATAAAAAAAAAAACAAGTAATCTAAAGATGCTAGAACAATGTTTCAGGCACAGGCATTCTGTGAAATACTGGAAAGTGAAAAAATATCAAGCTTTAACAAAACGCAGGGAAAATAAGGCAAGAATCTGAGAATTCATTTTTCATTACTTTCCACTAATGATACCCAATTAAAAGAGTTGCAAAATCTTGAAAGTTATAGCTATAAATACCACAAAATCAGATACAATTCTGGCTGCATCAACTAACATACTTTATGGATTGAGCAGTTCAGTCCAATAAAATTGCAGAACTGACAATGTATACTTTCCTAAGTATGTCTAAAGCAAGTGGGAAAAATCTCTTTTTTAAGATTTTTTGTATGTAGACCTTTTGCTAGGCTCATAAACAAGGAAGGGTAGAAATCAAAAGGGTAAAAAGAAACAATTGGCAGAACTCAATTTCATCTTGAAGCAAATCTTCATTTGCTTCAACCACTTCGTTTAAGGAAGCAAATCCCAGAGTTGAGATAATTTTCAGATCAACATCAGGACACTACCAAAAAGGGGTCTGCGGATCTTTTTTCCCACTCCCATGGTGGAAAAAGAATTCCAGAGAATATACAGTAGCTGAAGCTGTGTAATTGCAGAGTAAAGGCCGGCCACCAACACTAGTAATTTGTCGCATAGATCCAACAAAGAAGGCTACTATGAAGAAAAACCTTGACTTGAAGGAAATGCACCAGGTTGTGTCCTAAAAGGCTTCTCACTAACAAAACGTTTGTCAGATGGTCCAGCACCAAGGATCCCAAGTGAGTTAGGATCGGTAATCCGAATTCCATTAGTCATGGTTCTTTGAGGTGGTGGCTGAGACTGGAAATGATCCTCACTTTCAGCTCTTCTTCTTCGTTTCCATGCCTCGGATTTTCCTGTATTATTAACAGGTTCTGGCATTTGGTAGTTAGTCATATTTTTTAATCCTCTTTGCCTCTCCATGTGGCGACTGAATGGGTTTCCATTCCTGCTAAATGAAACAGAGGGGCCAACCCCAGCCTCATCATCTTGTTCTTGTTTAAGTTTGGAATATATTTGATGAAGCCTCTCCCCAGAAAGATGGGAAAAGGTGGATACATATTTCCACAATCGTACAGTCATTCCTGTAAATAAACAAGGAAAAACCAAAAAGTACAGTCATTCCTGTCCTATGAGGAAATAGGAGACCCACAAGAAATACAAAAGTACTCCCAACACATGAACAGAGCAGAAACCTTTCCCTTGAGGTACACTAAGATATCAGAATGGAAAAAAGCACTTACTATCTTGCTTATAGGGTTCCACTTCATTTTCTAACACAATTTGATCAATCTTTCGCCCAAGAAGTTGTAAATAGTTGCGTATTTTTGAAAGTACCTAAAGTAGACAGGGGGAAGACGGGAAGTAAATAGCGTAAACATATTCCCATTAGACATAATAAAAGGAAAAGAAGCCTACGCAGGGTACCTTTTCCTTTGGAAGATTGGCACTAGTTGTCTGCAATCTGTGAAGCCGTTTCAAAGTTTTCATTTCATCAACCATCACATCTTGACACCATTCCATCCATTTTACCTCCTTAAACTGCTCATATACTTCCTCGTTGTCGGACATTTCACCTTCCTCTTTTACAATAGGTTCAGCCTTTTGGGGTTTCTGAAACCTATCTTTTCTCATTTGAACATTAACACCCAACTTTCTCTTCTTCTCCTGTCCACGCAACAGTGAGATATTCATCATATGGTCTTTCTCTTTCTTGGAAGGCTTCCGTCCAACTCTGCTATTCACATTTTTTACCCCAAGAACAACAAGTTCCTAGACAACAAGAAAAATGAAGACATTATGGCAAGTGACAAGAAATATTGATTCAACAAAGAACATAGCATCCATCAATAAATGAAAGACCAAAGAGCGTGTTGAGATATTGCGTGATTAATAGAATATTTGATTGAGATATTCTCTCCCTTATTTGCCTCTACGTTAATATTTTCTTTTCAATGTATATATCTCTAATGTAATTAGAGTGATATAGGCCAGATTCAATCCTATAATAAGGGATCCTCTTTGTACAGTTTTATCATTACAAAAACAAAGTGCTGAGAGATAATCTCTTGAGCTTTTTAGCACCAATTCCTTCGCATCATAAACACTAAGAGAAGATTCTAGAAATATCAATGCAACTATACAACTGAACCATATTATTATCTACCCTAACTAATCATGTTTATATTACCCTCAATTCATATTATGATCCCCCGCTCTGTGTTGCTTCTGTGCTTTTAATTCTCTTATTTCTAGTATATACAAGTAAATAGAGTTCTAATCCATGTGAGTTGTTGTGTACCAAACGTCTGAAAAGTAACTATTAAGTCTAGTAAAAGAATGAAATAAAGAGCAAGGAAGGAATCAGCAGATTTGTCAATCGTAAATACAGACGTAACAAGAACAAATGGCTAAAATTAGAATCATGTAATACATACTTGTTCCAGAAGGGCATTAGCACGATCTCTTAAATTTGGAGCTCGCGGCAAGAAAGTTTCATGGTTTTGGAGTTCTACAGGTGCTATTTTTTTCATGAGGCCAAGCCTTTCATCTAATCTAATCATTTCCCAATTACCAAATCCATGGTAATGTATTCCAAGAAGCAATCTTGCATCATCAACTGTAAAAAAGCATAACATAATTAGCAAAAGAAGCAATAAAGTCACTCAAAAGAATGCAGAACACAAGCTACATAGAAGGTACATTCACCATTCACTTACTTTGATTCCATCCACAACCTTTTGACCAGTTTGAAGGCTTAAGATACGATAAAACACGGAATTGTGCAATGGGATCTTCATACCGGCTAATGCGCTTTGCTAGGAGTTGAAGTTCTTGGACACGGGTAAGTAGATCATTTGCTTTCACTGGGACACCAAAAAAATCCAGCACGGGACCCTGGATGCAATATTACAGGTTGAAAGTATATTCTTATCTTCTGCATATATTTATCCTAGTATTTTTATTAGATAGACATATGTACTTATTCTTATCCCTATAATTAAGGGTCTTGATTGTAATACTATTGTTATAAACAGACAAGGCCGAGGGTTAATCTCTCGAGCAATTCAGATTGAGTCAATTAACCATTTCCACACCAGATTTAAGAGAAATGTCATACAAACCTTTAAATCCAGATTTCCATGTTCCGCTGCTTCTGAACAGCCATCAATTAGAGCATTGAAAAGTTCAATCTGCGCTTCATGTGGAGCTGCTGCAACTGCACCACCAACGTCAGCGGCAATTAAGTCGATTTGACTCTCATTCCCGAATTTCATAACCTGGCCATTAAATGGGGGATGAATATACAACAGTAAAATATTTACTACCAAAGATAATAACATAAAATGAAGCATTTTTATGACATACACAAATACCAAGCACATGCTGATAAGAACAAACATCATTCTAAAAGCCAAGAGAACAAGAAAAAGAAAATGCAGAGTATCATTAACTCAAAGAAGCTGTAAATGCAACATCAACAAACCATTGGCTATGACCCACATGGAGGTGCAACAATGAACTCAATCTAAAAATAAAGGAGCGGGGAGAGATCTTAGATACTGTCAATTTAGAACACTACTATAAAATAAATTAAAGAATATATACATGTGACCAAAATATCCATGTGAGTCGTGACCTCTGATAAACACAAAACTCCCACAAAAATGGAAGTCTCTTTCCAGTCAACATGGAGGAGCTTCTTAATTCATTGCCATGCTAAGCCAGGGACAATCACGTGCACATATACTCTCTAACAGACGTTTAATGTTTAAATGCTGATCCTACAGTACCTAACTAGCTACTTTATCCCAGATGGCAGGGAGAAAATATAAATGAAATTGGGATGAAGATTGTCAACATACAAAAAGGAAATGCTAAGAAGGTCTCGAACATGAGGCCATGCCAAAAGTAATAATTATTTTTATAGAAATATAACATTGAAAATTGCTGAAAGTACTAGAATCTTACTGCACGAGATAATCGGAGTGCATCTCTTTTAGATAAATTCCCATATGACCAACTTCTCACTTGGACAAAGGCTCCATCAACCATTGGTACTGCAGGAGCCGAATACTCTGCTTTGCGGCGTTTCTGAACTCGTTCAGGTGGTTCAGGTTCCTTCTTTTTCCTTTTATTACTCCTCTCAGATGGATCAGCCTCTGCATAGCTTTTAATATTTCTTGCAGAACGTGGAGCAAGAGCATCCTGAAAGAAACATAACAGATAAGGCAGGTAAAAAGAATAGCATGCTAAGCAGTAATTAAAACATACATTACATACACATAAATCTTAGAAACTCAACATCATTACAAACTTTCTGTAAGAATATATCTATAAAAAGAACAAGATCAAACCTCTGCTTGGAATACAGCATCAGGCTTTATCCAACGACTCCAGAAACTTGCATCATCTTCATCATTGGAAAAATTGGCAACCTGCACATTAGAAAAAGGAGAAATTACAAATAAATTCCCCATCCTCTTGAAATCTATCCTTCCCCATTCTGAGAAATAAAAAAGGCAATGCAAAAAAGAAACTCCTAGTTAGAACAATAAAAACAACAAGTTAATGGTACTGTACACATCTTACCTTAAATGCACTTAATAACTCGTGGCCTTGTTCCCCCTCATCTGTCTTCTCTTCAACCTTCTCAGCTCTTTCAAGAATCTCATCTATATTCATACTTAAGAGCCGTTTCTTGCTTTCTTCGTCATTCCTTTCTTCCTTAAAAAGCTCTTCTGCTCCAAATCGTAAGATTGCAGACAGCTCATTCTGTCATTTAAAAAGAAAATGTTTGATACAGTAATTATGAGAAAAAATTAAAAAGGAAACCACCAAGGCTTCATATTAAATGATTCAATGCAATCTATGCAATACAAATTTAAGATGATGCCGCCTTAGTAGTTTGGGTGTTGTTATCTACAAAGACATCATGTAGTGTGGTGTACAGATGCAACAAATATACAATTTCACAAATCTTCTTACTTTATCAAAATAACTTCCTCCTTTTTTGGCTTCTTTCTTCTCCAGTCGACCTTCGGCATTCAGTTTTTGAATCACCAAGTGGTCCAGAACCTGTAGAACACATTCAAATGAAAAATGATGTAAAATTATTGACCATGTGGAATGTCAACGAGCAACTGAATCAGTCTTGTATGAAAATATAAATATTAAATACCAAAGATAGAGTTCCAAAATTAGACAAAAGAGAGTAAAACCAAAACAGCCATTGGATATTCAATGATTCTGAACATACCATCTTCTTCTTAGCACGCTCCAGAATATCTTCTTCAACACTTTTGCTTGTCACAAATCTATATATGTTAACAACGTCTTGTTGCCCGATTCTATGAGCTCTACTCATTGCCTAAAAGAAATATAGAAATAATAGTAAGCACCGAGACAGTTAGATGATTAATAGTGAGATTAAATCAACTTAAATACACCTGCAGGTCATTTTGAGGATTCCAGTCTGAATCAAATATAATGACAGTGTCTGCCGTGGCAAGGTTGATACCCAGACCTCCTGCTCGTGTTGAAAGAAGGAAGCAAAAATCATCACTACCAACCGCATTGAAATGCTCCATTGCCTGCTGTCGCAGCTCAGATTTTGTACTGCCATCAAGCCTTTGAAATTGAAACCCTCGAAGTGACAAATACTGTGCCAATATATCCAACATCCTAACCATCTGCAATACACCCCTTATAATCATCATAAACTAATGCTTAAAGCATATTACATTAAAGCAGACTAGAGTGTTTAGAAGAGCATCATCAATAGTCAAAAGATATATGATACTAACTCTCCAGAGAGGCACAACTACCAAAATATAATGAAAACGTAAATTGCACGAGTGCACAAGAAACAGACAATCATCTCCAAAACAATAAAAACAACATTTTACGATTATGGCAATTGAACTAAAATTAAACTGTACATATTCACAAGCCAACAGTATCTCTGAATAAATAAAAAACGTGCAGCAACAAAAACAGTAAACTAAACTATTCAGAAAATGTATGGTGGCACATAGCTTAGCTAACAGCTTCAACTTTGATAGTTATCAAAAAGAACAACCAGTACATCAGTTTCAACTTTCAAAAACAAACCTGAGAGAAAATTAGAACACGATGCTTGGTTTCATGCAATCTAACAAGCAGCTTATCAAGTATCACGAGCTTGCCACTGCTAAAGACAATTCTCTCCAGTTTACTGTTGTCACTACCTCCAGAGTCTCCACCATAGCCATGGTCAGCACTTTCAAATAGGAAGGGATGGTTGCAACACTTTTTCAATTCCACCACAATATTTAGAAGAGAAACCTGAAATTTAGAAGATTACACTTGAATTTACTAATTTATTGATCTTTTTTAGGAGAAAATGATTTACAAATAAATATAGAAACATTATCTTGGAAGTGGTGGATTTAATTCTTTCAAAGTTTTCAATTATCTTGAAAGTGGTGTTTTCAACCTAAAACTTCTATTTTTGATTCCTTAACATGCACCATTAGAGCACTTGTTAGCAAGACCCTTATATATATATATATATATATGAAATCAAACTTATCAATTTTTGGCGTCAGTCCAACTGATAACATACGTGTGCATTATTTTCTGTTAACTCCTTCCTCTAGTTGCACATATGACCACAAATTAAAATAGTAAATTAAATAATAAAACCTTAAATAACTTCTTGAATGAAAATCAGACATTTTTTTCATTCAAATAATTTAAAAATGAGAATTTTAAACAAAAACAATAAACCACACTAACTCTAGCATCTTTCTATTGAGAATCATTGTTTAGAATTACAACGTGGAAAGAAACCAAGCATAAGGCGAGTATTGGCCTTGGAGTAACAAATTAAAATGTTCATAAGCAGCATATGTATAAACAGAAACTCAGCAGTATAGGACATGTATTGGCATTAGTGTTCCATTAACCATCATAGTGAAGAAAGCAAATGGTAACCATGTACGTTATGTACAAATGACCGCTAGAAACACAAGATAGAGATGTAACCTGATTCCCACGAACTCCTTTGTTTAAATTTTGAAAGTTGCGTTCCAAAATCCACTTATAATACCTACATGAAAGAAATCAGCAACAGGTAAGTAGAACGAGGACTATTGGGAGTTGGTTTTGTTTTTTTGTTTTTTTTTTGAAGGAACCACTTACTGTTTCTGAAGAGGAGACATTTCAACCCTAAGGATACGCTCAATTTTGGGGGGTAAAGATTTCTCCACATCTTTGATAACTCTTCGAAGTATGTGAGGCCTCAATTCCATATGAAGATTTGCAAGCTAACGAAATATTATATGCACATCAATAACAGTGAAGAGCAAAAATTAAGACCAAGGAAAATCAAGTAGCAGAGAAATAACAGAATTGTGTGTGTGTGTGTGTAAACACACACACAAGAGAAAGTGTCAAGATCCCTGAATTATGGGATCAAATCAATCAGTCTAGGCTATAACTATGAAAGTCTATCAAGAACTCAGATATATGATAACGGAAAGAAGGAATAAATACTAACTATGATTACAATAATTTATACCTCATTCTCATGGAAAGAACTCAGATTCTTATAGTTTTGAACAAAATCATCCTTGCTCTTGAACTTGTTATGATCAAGGAAGTGGAGCAAAGCCCTATAGAACAGGAAAAATGGGGGCAGAGGGGATTGTTATACAATAATGAAATCAATACAGTGCATATATATAATAACGAAACTCTAATCAAACCAATCGCCTATACTCAAAAAAGACAATTACATCTGTTTTGAGTATGAACCTGTAAGACAACTCAGAATGTTTTCTCCTTGGTTCAACTACCTTGAGTCAGAAGGTTAAGTGTTGAAGTAAAGTAAGCTGACTTGTTTTACGCTAGGCTCTAAGTTGAGCAAATGTTCCTACTTCCTATAGCAGTATAGCTTACTGAACTGAAAGTGGTCAGTGCACAGTGTTGGTTAGGATCAGTTAAGTATAACTGTAAACATTCACGCTCCAATGGATTCACACATCAAGATACTGTTGAAGTTTCAGTTGCGGCTACCTCTCTTATCCTCTTGCAAACATTTCTTATATTTCTCTCAGGATCCGTTTGGTTCGGGGTATTTGGAGTGTACGAAACCAATACAACTAAAAAATCATTTGAAATACCTCCCATCCCCTTGAACAAAACACAAAAGCATTAAAACCCCTTCCCTCCCCTCCCCTCTTTTGAACCAAACACATCTACATTCCCCTTCTCTCCCCTCCCCTCCATTGAACCAAACACATCCTCGGTTTCGCAACGGCGATCAAACAGTGAGCATGTACAGATACAGAATAATATACAGAAATCTAACAAATCCACAAAAGGAAAAATATTAATAATACCATAGCTCTTCAACACTGTTTTGTAAAGGAGTGCCGGTGATGAGCAACTTATTCTTGGTGCTAAATTCCTAAAAAGGCAGCACAAAAACAACAAACATTAAAAGAAGGTTTACCTCACCAACATAAACATAAGCTCAACATTAAATTGAGAAAAGTTACATACTAAAAGTGTGGTATACAACTGCGCCTCACTATTTTTTAGTCTATGAGCCTCATCTACCATCAGATAATTCCATTTGATCTTGGAGAGAACAGCCCTATCTTTCAAAACTACCTCATATGTAGTCAACAGTGCATTGAATTTTATTGGTTTACCAGGCTTTTTGTCATTATAAAATTCATACTGTTGACAAACCTGCCATAAAGATTCAAAAACAAAAGCAAAGAAATATATATTTAAAGAATTAGAGACAAAAAAAGAAAACTAGCAATTACAAGCTTTGATTACAAATTACACCATCTGCATGTAGGTCACTAAACATCAGGTTGATACCGTGCTTATTAACATTTATACTATTAAAAGTGGAACAGAACAGATTTCATAGTTTCATTTGCATATGAACCAAAAACTCATAAAGAGATGTCTCACCTCTCGACTTGCACGAGTACCAACATATACAATTATATTCATATCGGGAAGCCACTTCCTGAATTCTTTGGCCCAATTTGATAAAGTAGACAACGGCACAACTACAAGAAAAGGACCATGGATTTGCTGGACGTTCTGCATGAGGAACAGAAATACTTATATTTATTACATTGCAAGGGCATTTGTAACCAAAGAGATAATTGATACTATACCTGTAGAAAACCAAGCATTGATACTGACTGAACAGTTTTCCCAAGACCCATTTCATCAGCTAAAATGACATTTGTATCATTTCTCCAGCTTCAAATACAATAAGTATAGTTTTAGAAGACCAAAAAATGAAAACACACTACAAACATACATGCATACCTGTTAACAAGAAAATTCAAACCCTCAAGCTGATAATCACGGAGCTTTCCACCCATCAACCAGTCAGGTTGTTCCTCAAGCTTCCGCAAACTTGCTAAACATCACAACCAAGGATTAAGATCAGAATTCACAAAGGTTAATATGATATTTAATATATGAAATGATGAAACAAGATTATTCTTCATACTACATTAAAAAAACAAATAACTAGTAAAAGGAGATAGGCTTCAGAAGAAAAGGGAACCACATTCATAAGGGAACTATCAGAAAATGATCAACCCTCCCGCCCCAGAAGGAAAAGGAAAAGAAAATATTGATCAACTTTAATGGAAGCCAAGATAATTATAAGCTTCTGAATCAATTCAATCAAAAAACAATTTTAGAATGGATATACCCAAGTAATTGCTACTAATCTAATTTGTATTAAAAGGTAAGACAGGTTAGTTTTGACCAAAATTGGAAAACGAAATGGAAAGTGTTAGAGAGGGCAGAAACAAATGGTAGTTAGTTATAGGCAGTTATTAATTTTGTTAGCAGTTACTCTTTTTATAATTAATAATTAGTAGCAGTTATTAAGTTAGTTATTTATTGTATATGAATAAATAGAGAACTGCAGCGTGTTATTGGGAAGGGAGAAAAACAGAAAAGTGGTATTTGGAAGGGAGAGACCTAAGACTCTCGAATTTCTTGGGAACCCATTGTGTAATCCCATTCTATCATATCAATAACAGTCCATTATTACCATTAAATCTCTGCTTGGTACCAGTTTCTATCAAAAAGAAAGTAGTATATTTTAAAAAGTATAAACTCTTTTTAGGCCTTATATCTTTTTAATGTAGGACTTGAATTTTTCTCAATACACTCACACCCAGCAATATTAGGCTTGGTATGTGGATGATATGGTAGATTGCCCAAATCAAAAGGCTTTGATACTGTGTTAGAATTTTATATTGGACTCAACTCATTCTTACAAAATTGGCTTGTAAGGTGAGAAATGTCACTTTTTATATACTCTTTTAAGCCTCGTCTATTTTCAATGTAAGACTTCAATTAGGGTTTCTGTCTTTCTGAAGCAGATGCAGAGTCTCCCAGATCGAAAGCTCTAATACAAGCTTGAAAGAAGAGGAAACAGTGAATTGTATTCCACTTGATTGAAAAATTACAGATTAGATACACTTTTTATAGGCTATATTAAATCTACCCTAATCCTAATTAAAGACATACAAGATAATATAATTTTATATAAAAATGTAAACAATCAGCCTCTAATTACAGGAATTTTAAATAAAGAAGTAAACATCCTGATTTTTTATAATCTAAAATTTAAGTTGGGTCTTGGCATCAGAGTTAAGGCAAAACTCAAAGAACATTTATGAGGGGAGCTCCTCACATCGACAGTGGGATTTGAATTCACACCCTTGTGGGGTATGAGTCACATACTCATAAACTGAACTAACTTTTGTTGGTAATAAACATCCTAATTATGCTTAACAATTACCCCACACAAGCCTAATAAAACCAAAAAGATACCTACCTTTGCTCTTCTTACGCTGGGAATCCACCACCTTTCCTTGAAAGGACATTGCAGCCTCTCGAGCCTGTTAAAATATGGAAGAACAAAAACTTTATATAAAATAACATCCTAACTATCAAAAATAAATTTTCCTTATGCATCAATTACGTAACCACAAAAACATAAATACAACAACCACCACAAAGCCTAGTCTAGTCCTGATGGGCATAGATGAGAAACTTTGGAACTAACCATCTGATCACCATTCTAAATACTAATTTCGCCCAAGCATGCTTAACATTGGGATAAAATACAGAGGAACTAAGCTAAATGAATGAAGATATAGTTCAACACAGACTAAGCCACAAAAAGAACAGAAAAACAAACAGTCAATATGAAATCCAAGATGGGAAAACTATCAGAAATTTAATCTTCTTTATTAGGAGGAAATTACTCCAAAAGCATCTGATTATTCAGTTAGTTGTATCCCTGCCATATAGTATCCTAAATTTTTCAAAATCATGATCTCATATTTGTGTTGTTCCGCACCCATTATACTCAGACCCGTATTCCTGCATCCTAGGTCCAATACAAATTTCTAACTCATTGTAGACAAGCCATCTTAATTTTCACATGCTAAATACATGCCAAATAGTTTGATAATAACTGGAATTCAATCCAGTCAAACAATAAATAAACTTCCCAAAACAAACAGTATAATGAGAATAAATAAATAAATAAATAAATAAAATGAAATAGAGAGCTACCTTATACTCATCAATTGAATGTTGAGCAAAAGCAATATCAATGTCCTTTTCCCTGGTACAATAAATAAACAAACAAAAAAGTGAGAATCACATACATAGTATGAATAATACATCATAGACATATAATTGCTGCATAGGTACTTAATGAGTAAGGACTTAAAACTCTAAAGCACAGTGCAAAGACTGCATAGATGTTCTAACAATCCGTCTTTCTAGTATTCTAATATGAGGACAACGGATGCACAAGAAATGTACAAAAAATAAATCATTACTAAATTTATGTGTAATGTGATTGTACCAAGTAACTTCAGCATAAGATAGTCCTTGCCACTTGACCAGGTATTCTGGAATAACATTGCCAGAATTATCTTGGCTGATCCTATCTGAAATTATTCTTTCCACCTGGATATGCAAAATATCAGAATATATCAGAGATTTCAACAAAAAGCAAAGACAAAGTAATGAATTATGCAAAGCAGGAAGCAAACCTGACTGTTTTGCCTGATAATTTCTAAATCCATCTCCTTACTCACATCATAGACCTCAATCTGCATACAGGAATAAAAATTGTTTAACAACTATACACAAATAATATTAAGATATCATGTAATAGCTATTGTTTATTTAACTGAAATAATCATGGTAGAAGAATGATATCTAACATTATTGGGTTGAAATGTAAGGAAAACTTACGGACAAGAAAGAATATGTATATGTATATGTTTCAATTAAGCAGGACGCATCAATATACATTTTCTTTCATGATGCAGCTACGCTAGATTGAATGATAATAATAGGTTAAAAGAAAATAAAGTAAAAAACAAAACAAAACAAGAACATTAAGAGGTATGAAATGCTTCAGAAAGTGAGTATGACAGGCCATTGGGCTGTCCTTCGCAATGTGTGGCCCAAATAGATAGACCTTAGTCCAAAGCTGATTGCACTGGAAGGCATAACATGCAAATTACGGTATTACAAAACAAAGTCAGGTTAGGAAGTTTGCTTCTGTGTGCAAACTTTGAACAAGTGAAGTGGTATACAATATCATCCAAATAAATTTCGGCAAGAGTTCCTGTGGAACTTTTTATAATATAAAAGATATACTAAAATGAACTAGAGCATCTAAAACAAAGTCTTCTAATAGCTGGAGCTGAACACAAATATTTACCTCCTCTCTTGAGATTGTCTTCCGGTACCTGATGTCCTCCATTATTTTCTTTGTATAATTCAAAACCTTCTTAAAGCCACTGAGCTGCAATCACACGTAAACAGGATGTATTACACTTCAGCCAGAAAGATATGAAGCAAAACCTCAAAAAACATGGACGATTAAAATAATCAAAACAATAAGAAAGGATTACTAATAATAAAAGAAGAGCGGGAAACAGACAAAAGAAACAGCATAACACTAATTAATGCTTAATAAACAATAACAATGTATCATACATTTTGTAGCTCTGCAAAAGACTTCCATTGACAGTGCAAATGAGACTGCCCCTTCCATTTTATCAAAAATTCCATCTCATTCCAATCAAATTCAGAATCAAATAAGTGACTAGTTAAACTGGGTTCAGTTGATCTATTATTCCTTTGAGCATCTTCAGCTGTGCCCTTCAGCTGATGCCAAAGCACCTTTTCAATGGAATCACCATCGTCCTCTTCAATTTCTTCCTGGAGAAGATTTAAAAGAATAAAATAATTACATAAATCGAAAAGGTACATTAAGATGGTATCATAGTAGTGTAAATTCCACATTTCCACTAGCAAGCCATTCCCATATAAGCCTTAATTCAGGAGCCAAAACATCTTTATCCACCCAACAATAATCATTGCCGGATAAGATTCCTTTGATCAACGTAAAACACTAGAATCAAAGAAGACACCTAAAAATGATGACATATATTCACCCTGTACACCAAACAATTCTATAATGCTACTGAAATTTCCCTGTTTAGCATAAGGCCAGTCAAGTAATTGAGAAAATTCACGACAGAGATCTTACAACCAATATACCAAAAAATAAACAAAAACTTTCCCTAATTACACACAAAAGCTTGTGGTCTTTCACCAACCAATCAAGTGGCAATATACAAGACTACTCTCTGAAAATAAAATGTTCAAATAAATAAGCCTTTCTTCATGATAGTATAGTATTCATACTCTGATAAAAGGCAATGCACATAGCATAAAACTCATCAACATCCTTCAAAGTTCTCAATCTTCTATATAATAATAATAATAATTCAAAACAACTCACTAGTATTTGTGTTTCAAACTTCCAATGCACCTTATTAAATCACTATATAACTTTAATAATAGTACGTTGATTTGTTGAACCACACTTTCAAGCTAAATACACACATTCTCTAGCAAGAATATAAAAAATGATCATTATATTTGGGTAGTATCTTAGATTCATTTAGAATACCTTAGATTATCAATTAGGATTGGTTTCCATCTCTTAAAATTCATGATTTTTCCCTAATTTATATAGGATTAAGAATCTAGTTATTATCATGGTTAATTTCCTTATTTAACTCAGACTAGAAGTTTTTTTTGGTTTTTGCTACTGCTTAGTCTTTTGTATCACGAAAAAACATAATCGCAAATAAAAGTCTATTATTTCTCTTCCCCCTCTCTATTCTAAAACCCTACAACTTCAACATAACACAGCAGTTTCATCCACCTTGACCAGTCTCGTCACTGACACTGTTACACTGCAAAGTTCATTAAAGTCTAGAAATCAAGTAAAATGTCAGTCTCCATGATTATTTTCTTCTCATCAATCATGCTCAAATTTCGGCCACCATTTCTAAGTTGTTTTGGTAGATTTTTCTGCTTGCCACTTCAGCGATCTATCTCAGATGCCTTAGACCAGTTTGTTCCAGTTTCACTTCCTTCAATAATCTCTGCCATTATCATATAATAAAGTTGACCCCAGCAATCCCAAATGTAGATTGGCCCAACTAACCCAAATGAAGTTTGGCCTCATCAATGCAGATGATGCTTGACCACGATTCTCCCTAGCAAAATCTAGCCCTGTCAATTCCAAATGCAGTTTGGCCCCAACTATTCCAGATTAGTAATGAACTAGGTATGGTTCATACTAGACTAGTAGACTCCAATCACGAACAATACCAACTGTAATCTCTCCTATCCCATTAATGAGTCCTAATTTCAAAATTTATTTATTTGGTGTCCTAAATTTTATTGAGGTTTAATTTAAAGCTTTCAAATGTTGTTCTTGGTGGATTTGAAGAAGTTTTGGTTCTTGCAATGTATAATTGCTTACCATAAAATCTCCACTGATCATTTCAACCATCTTGTGAGTCCTTTTTTAGCATTGGTCATCCCTCTCAAATCTTCAATATCCCTAAGTTGCCTTTCTGGCCATGTTTTGTGGAGCCCATTATATTTTCCTTTTCCAGGCTTCATTTGTAACAAGCATAAAGCTTAGTAGTACGCTTTAGCTTGAGGGGGAGTGTTAGAATACATAAATATATCTCATGATATTTGGGTTGTATTTTAGAGTAATGTAGATTACATTATGTTATCTCTGAGGATTTAGTCCCAAAAAATTTCATGATTTGTTGCCATACTTAGTTAGATTTAGAGTTCAATAATTATCCAGATTAATTTCCTTGTTTAATTAAGATTAGATCATTAGATGTCTAGTATTAGTATAAATAAGGTTGGTGTTTGGAGCTTTGTATTCAAATCATAATCACAATCAAAGTCTTTATTCTTTCTCTTCCCTCCTTCCCTATCAAACTCAAACAAACGTGGAAACAAAAAGAAATATCAAAATGGTAGGTAATTCAATAATCATTAGTTTATCACAATATAGTTCCATTCAGTGTTAACAATTGTGTGAAATAGCAGTGCTATAGTGGCGAAGGGAATGGTGACCACTACAGAACCCTCAACCACGTAGCATTTCAGTGTAGCACGCTTCGTGTAAATATTAGGAATAGAGGTGCTATACCACTGCCCCATGAGTGCCTACTGAAATGCCAAAAAAATCCCTCACAAGTTTAAAAGCCTTTTATATGGGGGAGTTAAAAGGGATTTGAGCCTTGAAAAATGATAGCATCTCTGAAGAATTTAGAGCTTGCTTCTTTGGGTCTCATGTTTCCCTGGGTCTATCCTGCGCTCTCCGCAATTCTCTCTGCCTCACATTATATATCCAGCGATGGTTTCTTTGCATCTCCGAGGATTTTTGTTATTTTCTATCTCTACATGTCTGGAGATTCCCGGCCACAACTTGCTGCCTGTGTGGTTCTTTTCCCCCTCCTCACTGGTCAGTTTCAGTCCTGCTTAAGACCTTTTGTAATTAAGTATGAATTATGAATGTCAAGAATTTTGCATCATTTTTATTTTTGAGAATATATATGTATGTATACATCATATGAACTGAATACAAAATTTCAGAATAGCAGTCATCCCACTATCTATATCTTGTTATTGCATTTTGGGTTCAGTCGATCTACTATCCGGATCCAATATCTCCATCATCTTGAAATCGAAACAATTGAATAGAAACTACGTGTTTTAAAATTTCAGACGCATTCAATCAGACCATCCAATACCTACAAAATACATTAACCTGAACTGTAAATTATGCAATTCCTCATGCACCCACCACAAAAAGAAGAGTCAAAACATCTCGGGAGTGTTAACTAGTGGTCAGAAGATACTGATTACAAAATAAAAGTGGGACAAACTGGTCTGTAGTCCTTGGCGTGTCCTAATTTGGAACAGCATATGCTGCGTTTGTTCATTTGATTGGACTCGAATACTTTGAATTCTAGGAGTGTCTCTCTACCTCTCAAGTTGATTTCACATAGCATAGCGTTTTTATCCCCTCGATTAAATCTACTAATGATTGCTTCAATGTAGGTATGTCTTCCCTCTGTTCTTTCTAGTAAAACCTTTTTTCCATTGAATAATGTATGTAAAAAGTATCCTTTTCAAAGAAATCCATAACCTCTTCATAATATACTACCAAAACTCTTTCCCAAAAAAAAGCATGTCAACTAGGTAGTAATTTACTACGAAATCTAAAACAGCCTTTGGGTATTATGTTATCTGAGGGTGACAAGAAGATTTGAGCCTTACATATGTGAGAATTGACAAATAAAATTTAATGAGTTCTAAGTAGACAGATAAACCCCAAAATATTTACACTAAATTACAGACACCCAAAGAGACAAAGTATAAACGATGTTCAGATGTGTATAATGAAGGCTTTACCTTTTGAGACTTTTTCTTCTTCCCTTCATCAGCTTCTTCACTTTCTTCACTTTCAACATATGATATCTTCCTAACTGCCCTAGTAGAAGTGCGAACCTCACTGTTGGATACAGAAAAGCGGCTGTTATTCTTGCGGACATGGAAACTTCTCTTTTTTGTGCTTTTGAAATCGTCATCACTATTACTGTCAGAATCCTCTGTTATTGACTCATTGTCTTCAAAAGATGATTTGAATCTTCTTTGTCTGCCAGATGCAACACATGTTTTGCGATCTCTTGTAGATTTTACACTTTTTCTAACCTTACTTTGTTGCCTTCCCTTGGGTTTTTTAGCATAGAAAGATTCGTCATCGTCAGAGACATCTAGATTTTCTTCACTGTCATCATTTTCATCTGATCCTTCACCTTCCCAATCTTTATCCTGAAACAACAGTTAAACCATCTACTATTCAGAAAGATCCACCAAAAAACCAAATGCCTATTAACTTCGAAACTAACAATAAAGCAACATTTGACCTCTTACAAAAATTTACGACCTCTTAATAGATAAAGAACCATTATAGCAAATGATATAGAACTTGATAACAACAATAACCGCAAATAAAAACCTTGTTTAAAGTATGACTACTCGCAGCAGGCTCAAAATCTTCGTCATCAGGATCATCTTCTGCAAGGTGTAGGCAAAAAAGTGCATCATGGGAGTTCGTCACTAATCAGTACTAGGTAACAAGGCCTAGACATTATTAGTTAATTTTAAAGCTTAAGAAACAATCTTTATGTGAATTCAATGCTTAACATACCATCTACTTCATCCTCTTCTTCATAATCAACATCACCATCGTCGTCGTCATCTGAAATCCGAGATTTCTTACGCACATTTCTATTCACAGAAGTAGACATCTTTCGGGACCATGAATTCGGTCCAGCAGGCTTGTGAATCCCATTATAATGCAATGAGTCACTTTGATCTTCCCCGTCTTGCTCGTAATATTCATCAGACAACATCTGATCTGCAGGAACATCAGGGTGGCTTCTTGGGCCTTTACCTGCATCCTTTTTTTCATCATCATCTTCTGAGTCTAGCCTTCCTGTTTCTCCATCCAATGAGTTATCTTCGGATCCCCCTGCATTTCTATAGTCTGATCCACTTTTTGATTCCTTCCCAGATTCGGAACCATTTTGAGGGCGCATTGGTTGGCAGTCCTTCCAAAATGTTGAACCCCACCTTCCAACCATAGATGTTTTACTACCAGCAGTCTGTAAGTTAGATTCTCTCAAAGCATCTCTATCATCAGCTGTTCCCTCCTTTTGCAGTCTACAGGCACCATCTGGTTCCCCATCACTCTCATATTGCGCCTCCAAGTTAATATCAAATTCTTTCTCACTAGAAGTTGCATCAGTACATTCATTACCTACTGATCTATGGATATTATTAGCATCCTGCCCTAGGCCTTTATCTTCCATGACACTATGTGAGACTGTATCATTTACGAAGTTCCTAAAGAAAGCCATTCTGTAACATATGACTAACTTACAACTATCTTTACTTCAATCTCCTCTCTATTAGAATGATCGTTCATGATAATAATAACAATAAAAAAGTGGCATATATCACTTGCTGCTTCTGTTATATACTGTCTCCACAAAAACCTGAACAGCAAAGAGTGATAAATGGTCAGCGTGATACAAAACTATGCTCATAAGGTATATACACAGCAAGCTGCAAGTTAAATATAACAAAATGAAAATTTGACATTACAACCCAACAAGTTAAAAAGGACGTAGAAGAAAAGCAGGTGAACTGATTTACAGCTTACACCAAAATTTGAAACTAATATATACTCACAAGTCACAACACCTCACAGCATGCTTAATTGTTAAATGATCAAATTACCCTGGTTCAACAATCAGTGACAACATTAAGTTGAAATTCCACTATAGATTAAATCAAAAACCAACGTTTCAGGATGAATTCGAGTAGAACTTGGACCTAATAACGTGAATTCAAATTCTAGGTTAAAGATAGTCTTATCTGCATCAAACCAAGTTACGAACCAACTACATTGATAAATGAATGTAGACACCGGTTCAAAAGAGGTTATGGTTTAACGGTCACAATTGAATTCAATTAAAACCCATGTTTTGCCAAACTCGAATTGCAACACCGTGCAGTGCACAAAATCACCAAGACCTAGTCAAAAACATGTTAATTTCTCAAAAGCAAAGGCAAAATTGAATCGAAACGGATCAACAAGCAAACTCAACGAAGCTCGTCACTAAAACCCCAAAGGCTTGGAAAACGCTTTCTACCAAACCTAAATCCGCAATCGAAAACAAATTTCTGAAATGAAATCACTACGCAACGATCGAATCCATGCGTCGATGATTGAATAATAACTGGCGGCTCTCACCTTACAAAAAACTACACAAAGCAAAACGAAGTTACGCTAATTTTGGTTCGAACAGAAGAGACAGCGACGACCGACGGTGCGCGGGTTAATAATCGTGCGCACCTCCTCCTCCGATAATGAATCGCCGGAAACTGAATCGCCGGCAGAGAATATCAACAGGAAAAAATAGGAGAGATATATCGGTTGTGGTTGTTGTTGAAGGTAAAGCGGAAAACGAGATTTGAAATTGTGAAGAGGCGGCGGAGGGATTCGCCGGTTGCGGCGGAGGGTAAAGTTTGATTGGGAGAGTGAAAAACGACGCGGTGTTTTTGGGTTAATCGACGACGGTGCGAAGATGAAAGGGCATGAAAGAGAGAAATAAAGTCTTTAGGGAGAGACGCACGGGGAAAAAATGATAATAATGAGAGGAATATTTTCTTTGTTTTTTTTCGTTTGAAGAAATTATTTTATTTCTGAAACTTTTTTTTTTGTTTGGCAAAATTAAAGGGGATCTCACAATTCACAAACCTTTTGCTTTTTATTTATATGAGATGAGATTTAATTTAGTTTAATTTATATTTTTTTTAAATTCCAATTATAATATTCTTTTTATAAAACAGCCAATTATAATCATTGAATTATTTTAACTTTAAATAATTACTCATAAATATAGACGTATGAATGGTTTATAATTTATTTGAGAGTATAAAATATTTATATTAACAGTCTATTGTTATTAATCTTTTTTATAAGCTTCACAAACCTTTTGTTAAACCACCTTGGTATATTTTAAAATTCAACAAATATTTGATTTGCAAAAGAATAACTATCAAATGTTATTGTTCATACCTTTTAAGATACTTACAACTTTTTTTCATTTACATTCGAATTTCATCTTATGCATTGGATAATGGTAATTTTTTGTGGGTAATTCTTGGTGAGATTATGGGTTATTGAAATTGCATGATAATAATTTTAAATATCTTTTTCAGTCATGGCCTTCATATAAATATTTGTAACCTCGTAGAACGTTGACGCTAAAAAATAGAAAATTGAAAGGGTACATTTTTACGATCTTGGACCTCGACAATGAAATAATTTATGGTATCATGGCCCTTTAAACCAAAAACGTGTGAAAAAATAAAAATAAATTAAAAAATTTGAATTTCGGGTAGTTTAAATTGTCGTTATATATATATATATATATGCACACACGTATATGACTAGATTTTTCGTCTTCAATTCTTAATTCTCTCATCCTCTCCACTTTTTCTGATTCTCTTAGCATCTCTATTATTCGTCTCATTATATCAACTTTTCACTTTTATTCTTTATTCTCGTTTTCTCATTATCATCATTTTTTATTTAAAAGTTTTATTTTCATTCTTCACTTCTCATTTCAATCATTATATCCAATACTCCTTTCATTTGCTATCTTCTTCTTCTCATTCTCTTGTTCTTGAAATGGAAGTAAATGTCAAGAGAAATGTGTTGAATTGTGACCCTTTTAAAATTTAGTTTTTGCATTGATATTATCCTCTTAAGTTATCTTTGAAGTGAAAATCGTTAGATAAAAAATAATTGTCCTTTTATCGTTTATGATCTAAAGCAAAATAATAGTAGTTTGAAGTACATGTGATAAGTGTGTCAATGGATGTGAATAAAACAAATATAAATGGTAGAGTTTTAGACGATTCACACATAAAATGTCTTTTATGCCAGATAGACCTACGTAAATAAATATAAATAATATTTTTTTATTATTACAATAATTATTATATTAAATTTTAAACTTTTAGTAATTTATGCATATTAGCCTTTTTTTAACTTTTGACATATTTAAATACATTATATAAAATATAATTAAAGTGAGATATCATATAAAATCATTTTCTATACAATGTCATGTTAAGTCTCAAAATAGAAGGTTCCTTCTTGTGTCCAATCTGCGAAATCACGACTAATGTATTTGTATTATTTCAAAGGCTTTTGTATAGATTTGAACAATGATAAAATAGTATTTTTGTACTATTCACATAAGACTTCATCTTTATATGTGATGGGATGATTTATGGAATTTATCATCTGGTTCTCTTAATTGCAATGATGAACATTTTAATCTCCCATATAGGAGTTCGTGACTGGTGTGATGTCACTTCTTCTTTTACTTTTTAAAAACTTTGAATAATGTGAACAACTTCTCAACATTTGTCCTTTTGTACTTTTATGGCAATTACTTTTTCAATATTCATGAGATGAAGACTTTGATAAATATTTATCCGCGGGTATGATATGGCGATGAATGTTCGTCATCGTATTTATCATCGGATATGAGATTGTGATGAACATATATCCTTAAATATCAGATATGGATACTTCACATATGATTTCATATAGACACATTTTGACTCATAATTATTATCGACTTATTACAAAATATTTTATGTGTGATTATGAGGCAACATATCGACAATGACCATCCTCAGCTTGAGGATAGTCATACTTCTATTTATGAATTAGGTTATTCGATTCTTTATGATGGCTAAGTATACTACTTGCAATGGTGTGGTGATAAGTTACATACATTTGTTGTACGTTTCACATATGTTAAACTACGCAGGTACAACTATAGTTGTATTCTTGTTGATGACTCGTCGTTGTACCATTCTCTTATAAGCTATGATTTTCTTATCCTCTTAGTTAAATCTTTTTATGGTTCAAATGGAATTCTTCAAATATCTTCATGAACCTTATGATTTTCTTATTTCCACAGACTTGTCATCAGTCATATGATATATGAGGCAACAACTCACAACATATTTTTTAGTCTTAACTACATCGATATCATAATTCCTCTTCAAAGCATATCAAACAATTTTTTATGCTCTTATAGGATCGTAATAATCATACAGAAAATAAGAAAGTTCGTTAAGGAGAAAATTATTGGATAAGAAATAGTTTTCATTCCACTGAATTAATTCTTAGTTGTCTTGTCATTTTCTCCTTGTTCAACTGTTTTAAAAACTATTAAAATTTCATATTTTCAAAACGAATACAAATTTTTTCGCAGTTAATAAAAATAACATATTTTATTGCTATCTTTTAAAGTGAGATCCCACATACCAAAACAGTTTATTGAAATCAAAAACAACAAAACTAGAACTAATAATATATTCGATAGATATGGCAAAAATAAATGTCTTAAAATTTTTGTTTTTGATATGAAATTGTTTAGAAAAATGATGTTGCCACCAAAGAGATTACTAGCACTCAAAAAAAAAAATCAAGCAGACTATCAACCACGACATCCCCAAAATAAAATAGTTCTGTCAAACTGTATCAGACTCCCACTACATTGTAGGATACGTTATAGAATTACGCGATCAAATCTGATGTTAAGATTACTCGCAAATCGAAGATAGTATGGTACGAATACCACTCTTAAGCTGAAGGGACCGTGGTATTAGTGAAAACTCCAATTTAGTGCATTTTATCAAGAATTTTTGTGAGTATTTTTAGAACAATTATGTGCTATTATATAAATTTATAATTTAATTTGCTATTTGTTATGTAGAATAGACAAAAAATGAAAAAATAGCACAAGTTTAATTTTAGAGTCACTTGAAACTCATAATACATAATGAATTTAATTCGTTTACACCGTAATTTGTAAAGAGTTTTTATATTATAAATCAATCAACAATATTTAGATCATTAATAATGTTTGACTTTTGCTATAACTATTCATTTACATGATTGATTGTGATTTGTCATGGTGTAAAGCTTTTTACACTCGTGCCTACAAATTAAACTCATACATATTTATAAGATTCAATTTATATACATTGTCAATGTAAATAGTTTTTAAAATGTCTGTCAATTATAACCGTTAGATCATTAGATACATTTATTTTTATCAAAACTACATCTAAAGTCGTCTAAATGAATAATTGTGATGTCTTGACAATATAAAAAAATTTACATTAAAAATGCATAACAATTAAATTTTAATTTATATATTACATAATATATTAGAAACAGGGTCAAGCATTTAAAAAGATAAGAGAAAAAAAAAGGAGAGGTTGTTGTTAGTTGCATAAGATTAAGAAATTATTTCATCATATAAAAAACAAGAAGGTTGCCGCTGAATAAGGGAGGAAAAATTTAACAGTGTGGAGGGCGCAGCACATACCACAACAACTTTGATGAGAAAATAAATAATAGACAATAGCACAATGAGAACATTAAGTGACTTTAGAGTGTTTCAAGTTCGTGTAAAATGTCTTAAATTTTGGAATAAAAATTATTATTTTTATAGTTTTTTTTTCTCTTTAATTTAATGAATACGGTTATTCTTTATTTGATTTTTTTTATAATAATGAATATCTAAATTCTTATAAGGATTTTGGTGGATCTTGTAAGTGATATATCTTTTATTATGTCTTAATTATCTAATAGTTTTATTTTGATCACTTTTTATTGTTAAATTAAATTTTTCTATTGCTCTAATTACGTGTTATGATTTATCACTATTTGCATGTTTTTAATCAATTAATTGTAAGCAATTGTACCTTAGTGGACGTATAGGATAATTGAAATTATAAATTATTGCATGACCAAACTTAATTATAGTCTTTCAATCATTCAACATTTTTATGCTTTATGCTTTTTCTTGAGTTTAAACTTTTTGCATAACCAAATAAAGGTAATTTAGGAAAAAGAATATTAATCACGAATGATCAAACGAGTTAACGGTCTTAGTAAAGAGATTGATAATTAAATCAAAAGAAATGAATCCGAATAAAACTAAAATAAAGAGTAATCAAAGTTAAAAGTGAAACAATAATCCTAGACTTCTCTCTATTGAACTCCAATTTACGTTTTTATTCTTAATTTCTTGTTATTTGTTATTTTGTTACCGTAACAAATTCAACTATTGTTGTTTGTCTAAATAATAAATAATCTTAATTAGTTTGGAACTTGTTAATTATTTCATTTGGATACAATAATCTTTTACAATACTTATGTGATAAAGTATACTTACTCCAAGTGTTTTTTTAAGGCAACAACTAGGAGCAATATTTTTTGCCCTAAGAGATAATGGTATTAGGACCATTCTAAAATATCGAAAGGATGGAAAGAAAGAAAAAAAAAAAAGAAAGAAAGAAAAGGAGAAATGACTCAAGTGTGTCAAACAGAAGGAGCGAGAAAAAAGAAAGTTGTGAAATGCATCAATTTTTTGTGTACTTTTTCAAATGGTTGAGCACTCTATTTATAGTGATGAAAAAGGAAAACAATCATAAAGTGGAAGACTTAGATCAAGTGACAATTGGAAAACGAATGCCCAGATTGAGCTCGTGGAAGGCAAATACTTGAACGTGGAGGGCGCAAACAAGCGTGTGACGTGGGCAAAACGTGTGATGGATATCTGACATGGACTGTGACCGATTTTTTTTGTTCTAAAAAAAATAATATTTTAATTTTTGTTTCTAAAAAAATTAGTACACCACCTAGTTGCAGATCAAGCTGAGTTAGACGACTACCACAAGGTCCCGCGAGAATTTCAAAACTTTGTATCCCTTGGGTCATGCACCAATTGTTCCACCTCCACCTTATATACACTAGTGTTGTGTGTAATCTATCTCATGTGTGACTCTAATTGTTCTCTTCGTCGATTCTTATAAAGCGATGACTCTCTTCAATCTATCCATTATTATTACCATGACATTGAAAGTCACGACTCACGTCGCTTGTGGTCGCAATATGTTAATTAGATCCTTAAATTCACCATTCTTTACATATTCATTTTGTCATATAATCATTTTATATGTCATCTTAATAGAAAAATATCACATCACTTGTTTCTTGGCTATAATAGATATCAACAGACTAATGTAAAAAATATGAAAGTTAAAGGACAAAAATAAAAAAATAAAAATTACAATTAAATATACTTTTTAATAGAATATTATAGCAAAGTTAAAAGTTGAATAAAACAAAATGGATCAAAGAAGAGTACAATAAAACACACAAAGTTGTTGACAAAGGTAGCATGAGATAAGAACTATAAGTGTTGTACGGATGAAGAAAGATGGATATTTAAAATAAAAAATTCCAGAAAGTTAAATGGATATAAGAATTTGGCTTTGGAAGGAATTAAAATGAAATAATTTCTTGTTTGATGCATTAAATTAAATAATGATGAGAGGACAAAAATTAAAAAGGAGGAGGGTGTATAAGTAAATACATGGTGTGAGTAGTAAAATCCTTTTTTATATTATACCTGACCCAACAAAACAAGCTAGTTCAAATTTGTGTTACCACTTAACAACTCATGCTGCATGCGTAAATGGGTAAAGAAAAGTTTATGATAAATATATCTCAACACATTTTTAATTTACTTTCTATAAAACCCTTCACTCATTATTTTAGAAACACGTGTCACATACAACATTGACATAAAAAAACTAGCCCTCATCCTCTCTTATTCTTAGTGGAGAGAGGTAATTTAAAATTATTTTTATTATTTGAAATCATCCTTCAAAACATCTATTTTTTCTCTTTTTAAAAAAAAGATACATTTTTTCTATATAGAATCAGTTATTTTTATGATTTATATGTGATTTCGTGGTTTGGACACAACGTTGTTTTTTTTTTGTTTTTTAGTGTGTTGTTGTTTCGTTTTTTGTCTTATTGCAGTGTTTTTTTTATTCAGATTTTAGATTGATCACAAATTAAATTTGATCAATTACAAATTCAATCAATGACTTTATCATCTTCAATATTATAAATTTGGATACATGAAATCTGAATACTTTAATTTTATCACATTTGTACTGATTTTACTATTTCATGTTATTATCTGGTTGTGAATTTGTTCATATAATCATTTTTTTTTATTTTAATAATTTTAAATTTGTATTGTTCTCGATATTAATTTGAGTGAATGAATATTATTTTTTATAGTAAAAAAGGAAGAAAAAAAAACGTGTCATACACATATTAATACACGGTTATGATTTTTGTAAAATAATTACATTGAAAACTACATATTTACTACCAATATGTGTCTAGGATATTTTTGAAGAAATGGTTAAATGTGAAAATATATTAAACGGGATTTCACATGATGAGGTGAGTGAGATATTACCATTAAAATTTATTTGACCAATTCTATTTAAAAAAATATGTAAATAAATTTTAATAGTGAGATCTTTCACATCATCCCTTATACGAATTTCTCATATTAGAGAATTCAAATCAATAAAAAATAACAAAGTCACAACTATTACTTTTGAGTTATGCTAAATAAGGGAAGAAAATTCTATGCTTTGACATCAATATTTCATTTATTGTCTTAAATTTAGTTGGTAAATAAATACGAAATTAAGATTATATTTGTCGCTTGTAAAAAAAAAAAAGCGATTATATTTATCCAAATTGTAGACATATTTTTGTTGCATTTCACTATTTTATTACATTGACAACAAGTTTATGAAGAAAATGTAAAGGTAAATAAAGTTGAATTAAATGTTTATGTAAAATTATTCATACCTTTTTATTAAACTCAATAAATACTCCTAAAATAAATTATAATATAGTTAAGGGAAGTCAAGGTATGCTTTCATTCAACTTCAATCCCAATCTCTATGTATTGTAGTATCAACATTAATTGAACTCTCCATTCTTTCTAATGCATCATTATCCAACTATTGCTAATTTTGTAACATGCCTACAACATATATAGGAAAACAAAATGTTCAAATCTCAAATAAACAAACTAAGGAAAATTGGCACCTACAACATGAACACATTCATGTAAGGCACATCTTATTCTTTATTTATTAATTTTTTAATTTATAATTATTTCCTTGATGACTCACTCATTACATTTGAAATGTATTTGGTTGTTTTGCTTGTGCTAGCATTTCAACAACTTCCCTCATGGTTGGTCGTTCCACACTTTGTTCTTGAACACATAACATTGCCACAAAGAATAATTGCATTGCTTCATCTAATGGAATATGATGTAACCTTCCATCAAGAATCTTCACCACTTTTTCTTTGTTCCAATCAGTTTGTAATTTTGTCCATTGAACAATGTCTATTCCTTCTTCACCAAAATCTCCCACTGGCCTTCTCCCTGTTAATAGTTCTAGTAGCACCACTCCAAAGCTATATACATCACTTTTCTCATCCACTTTTAATGTGTATGCATACTCTGTAACATAAATCAAAATTAGTATTTACCATAATTGCTTCCTTTCACATTTTATTAAACTACCTATGACACTTATTATTGTTTGTGTCATTGTGTGTGTGTGTTATTATATTGTGATTTCTAAAGCCTTAAGTTGCAAATATACATCCCTGAAAAATGTTGCAAGTATACAAGAATTGAACTTTATTCTCTAGAAAGAAAAAAAAACTAGATTATTTTGTTGTTGTTACCCACTAAATAAGCTATCAAATTGCAAAATTTCGGATTCGAATCAAATCCCTATAGGCGTGAGCGGAAAGTTCAATATAATCTATATCAACCATGTATTTAAAAATAAAAAAATTAAATACTAATAATTAAAATAAGTTATTTTTTAATTCTTTTGAGAGATCTAAACAAGACTGGTCCTCATATTTTAGGTGTTATCCGCAAATCAATAAAATTGTGCCCTTAGGACTATGTGAATACCATTTTATTTGTATTTTATAATCAATGTTCTTTGAAAAATTGATTTTAATAGAAGTTAAAGCAAAATTATTTAATTTATTTTGTGACATAAAAGATTACAAATAAGACTTTAATTATTTCAATTTAGAAACAATAGCATAAATAAGTAATATTATTCTATATGTTGTGCATATATTAGAAAAATAGTTAATGTATATACTACTAGTTATTAGGTAAAATAAAAATTTGGTGTTCAAGATTGCCGCTCTTCGCGTTAATGCTCAATACTAGACCTAAGATAAATATTTGGGTCACTTTATGTTTGAGTAGACTCAAATTAACCTACTATTATTTTTATATAATGAAGATTTATCTTTTCATTTTTATTTACAAAGAAACACAATTTTTTTTTAATCTAAAGATATACTTTTCGACAAAAAAAATAGTTTTTTTTTTAATCGTCTAGAGGTATACTTCTAAATAAATATGTGATTCTTTTAGAAACACATAAGAGATAAAAGTAACTCTCTACCTAAAAAGAAAGGAAAGATTTATTTGAATTTTAAAGTGTAAAAAAAAATTGAAAAAAATAAGCATTAATTCATGTTTATTTTTCTGGGGTTTTGAGAAAGTAAATATTAGATCCTAACTTGGAGCCTGCCTAGATGGAAGAAAACGTATGCTTTTGGTTATTGTGCATTTGTTGACTACTAGAGATATGATAATGGTTTTTATTTTTATTTTTATTTTATCAGAAAAGGATGGCTGTGAATCTGATTTAATGGTTTCAAGGCATGCAAAAGAGCAAACCAAAACTAAGGATAAGAAAAGAAAAAGATTGAAAGAATTTTCCTTTGTAACTGGAGCCTTTGTCTAGTCTTGGAATTCACGTACATGCAGGACATGTTGTGGTCCCATAAAATGGCAAGAATATGCTATAAGACTATAGTGGTAAAAAAAGAGAATGTTTTGTTGTGTCAATTAAAAATAACAAAAAAGTATATTCATCCTCTTCATATTGACTTTTTAATTATGAATATTTATTCGATTATTAAGTGGACCTAAATAAATCATCCCAATAATTGATGTATGTTTCAACTATCACTCATTTCACTTAGTCAAGTCAATACACTAACATAAACAATTTTTTTTGGGTTAGGTGGACATTAATTTGTTCTAAACTTCTATTTAGTATAAAACTATTATAAATGTGTATTTGATTTTACGGTACTAGGACTAGAATTGATTTTATAATGTGTGAGTGTAATTTTACTTAAAATATAGATAAGTTGTTATTCTCAAATAAAATTGAACTTCAACTTAACTAGAAGCGATTAAAACTAGCTTTTTGTGTTAGACAAAAATTCTAAATTTTACATTAGAGTAAAATATTAAAAATTAAAAAATAAGCAACTTCTAGCAAACTATGGATCAAACATAGAAAGAATCTATTTGTTTTGAATATTAAAATGAAGTACCTGGAGCAATGTAGCCATAAGAACCAACAATAGAAGACATGCATTCTGAAGTCCCATTAGCAGCATCTTGCAAGAACTTAGCAAGTCCAAAATCAGCAACATGAGCTTCAAATTCATCATTCAACAAAATGTTATTTGACTTAACATCTCTATGAATAATCAAAGGTGAACAATCATGGTGCAAATAGCAAAGTCCTTTAGCAGCTTCAATTGCTATTTTCACTCTAGTATTCCACTCAAGAAACTCACCCTTTTTCCCATGCAACACTTCACCTAAACTACCATTTCTCATGTACTCATAAACAAGCAAATTAGTCTCTCTATTTGAACAAAATGCAACCAACCTTACAATATACCTATGCCTTATTCTACCAAGTGTTTTTATTTCAGCTGATAAACCATTATCATAAGAACAACCTTTGTTGATTCCTAACAACTTTTTCACAGCTACTTTTTCACCATTTGGCATTGTTCCTCCATATACAACACCAGCTCCACCTCTTCCTATGATGTTACTTTCTTTAACACATCCTAAGATATCTTCACTTCCATATTCCACCTTTTGAAATGTTGTTAGCTTCCATGAATTTGAGAATGTCCTACTTCTTCTTCTTCCTTTTCTACTCTTCATGATAGCTAAACTTGCAAAAATCAATGAACAAACTAAAAGTGCTAATGCAAATATAAGCTTATACTTCACAAGAACTCCAGGTTTCGCACGACCATTGTGTATCGACTGAGACTCGAATATTTCCGATGAAGAACCGTTGCATGGACTATTCAAATCATCATATCCACATAACTTAGGATTACCAACAAAGGATGTAGAATTAAAGACTAAGAATTGACCAACTTCAGGAATTGAGCCAGAAAAGTCATTATGAGAGAAATCAGCTGAAGTTAAGCCTTTAATAGCACCAAGTTCCTTAGGAAGTGTTTGGTTTAAGTTGTTAAATGAGACATTAAGATAGTTAAGTATGTGAATTTGAGAAACTTGAATTGGAATAGGACCTGATAATTTGTTCTGACTCAAATCTAAATAAGTAAGTGAAGAACATTCACCTATCTCATTAGGAATGTTACCTGAAAAGTTGTTGAGACTCATATCCAACCTTAGAATATTTTTCAACTTTCCAATATCAGAAGGTATTTCACCTGAGAATCTATTTCCATGAAGAAGCAGAATTTGCAAATTTGGAAAGTTTCCAATAGAATTCGGTAGCGACCCGGATAAACGATTGTTCGATAGATTCATCTGTCCGAGTTTCGAAGGTGAAGTGCTTGTGCTTGTTTGTTGTGGAAGAAAACCATGAAGAAAATTGTTTTGTAGTTCAAGAAGTGAAAGTTGAGGCAAATAAAGAAAACCTTTTGGTATTGTTCCTGTTAAATAGTTTTGTCCTAAACGAACTCTTTGAAGTGTGTAACATTTTCCAAGCTCATAAGGCAAAGAACCAAACAGAAAATTGTTAAGCAAGATCAAAATCTTGAGCCTATTTCCAAGGCATAAAGATTTAGGCACTAAACCAGTGAGTTTATTTGTTGACAAATCAAGTTCACTCAATTTACCATTCTGTCCAAGCTTTGAAGGAATTTCACCTGTGAAGTTGTTATGCCAAAGCTTCAAAACTTCCAAATTTGGTAACTCACCAATGAAAGGTGGAATTTCACCATGCAACTTGTTGATGAATAAGTTCAAAAGTGTGAGTTCATGAAGATTTGAAAACTCATTAGGTATGTTACCAATTAATTCATTGTTTGACATATCAAGAGATTTCAAGCTACTCAAGTTTCCTAGTTGAGATGGAATTGAACCACTAAGTTGATTGGTTTGCAAGAAAAGTGTGTCAAGTTTGTAAAGTTTTCCTAACTCATTTGGAATGAAACCTTTCAAACCACAATTTGCAAGATCAAGATGAACTAAATTAACAAGGTTACCAAAATGAATTGGAATTCCACCCTCAAACTCATTGTAATATCCTAAAAAAAGATGTGTTAGATTAGTAAGGTTACCAAGCTCATAAGGTATGAAACCTCTCAAATCATTACCTGCAAGAGACAAATAGTTAAGATTCAACATTTTTCCATAAATTAAAGGAATTTCTCCATAGAAAAAATTTCCTCCAAAATTCAAGTACTTGAGCTTAGGTAACATAGTGACACCAATAGGGAGTGAACAATTGAACATATTGTTGTAAGCATCAAAAACTTCAAGATCTTTTAACATAGAAAACTTCCAACTCATCATGTTTCCATAGAACATGTTGTTGGATATGTTGAGGAATCTAAGGCTCTTTAGTTTTGTGATATAAGATGAAAAAGGGCCTGAAACATTCATGTTGGATATGTCTAGTGACACCACAGAACTATTGTTTGTATCACATTGAATACCATTCCAAGAACAAAGGGACATGTAGTTAGACATGTTCCATGTTTTCAAAGAAGTTTTGGCTTCAAAGTCTTGTTTGAGAGAAACTAAGATAGAAGCTTGTTTTCTCAAAGACATAGGAAGTGAGGATGAAGAAACAGAAACAGAAATAGTAGTATTGAGACACAAAAGAAAGAGGGTATAGAATACAAAGATGAAGGTAGGAGAATTCATTATTCGTGAGATTACTAACTAGCTTAGAAAAGAGTAGGATTTTCTATGAGAAACAAATATATATAAGAGTTTATAGTGAATATACACTAGTAGATGCAGAGAGGTTGAGAAAAGTTCTTAGCATCCTATGTCTTGTTCTCTTTCCCTTTTCTTTCTTCACTCTTTATTGTTTTTTTTAGCTAGTAGAGAACCTTAAGTTTGATTAATAGAGTACTACTGCAATAGCTTGAGCAGGGTAATCTTGTAATTATGGATAATTTTGTAAACTGGACCTTAGCATTTAAATACAAGTTGTACTTTGTAAACTTTAAGTTTGATTAATAGAAAGATATTTGCTCGTACATGATAATCTTGTAATTATGGAATAATCTTGTAAATTGTATTGTAGTATTTAAACACATGTTGTACTCTATAAACCTTAAATTTGATTAATAGAAAGATACTTCATTTGCGTTGTAATTAGAAATGTAAACACAATTGGTCAAACTCTGTAATCAATTATCGTGTTTTCTATTTGGTCAAACTCTGCAATCAATTATCGTGTTCTCTATCTGTTTACTTTTAAACCAAATTACTTTTGTAAGATTTTTCTTTCACATTCACACACACATACGCATTATTTAAAAAGCAAAAGCAATGTTTGGATAAAAATGCATAAACAACAAGCACTGTTTCATAAGCCACTTAATATTTATTTTAAAATTTCATATTATTTTGGTTTTTGAGCCCTTAAGCTTTATTTGATTTCAGAAACATAGTCTACAAGGAAAGCTGAATCAGATTTTGGAATCTTCATTTCAAGCAGAAGATATAGCATATAATCTTAGACCATATCACAAATACCAATCATGAATACAATGTATGCATGCTGAGTGTACATTTATTTATTTTTAATTTTTTTGCTTCTTAATAATAGGAGGAGGTGTCATTACCCATGTGTTGCTTTCTTATTATTCATGAAAAGAATATGAAAATAGCAAGGATATGATTCTATATATTACATTATTATTGGTCCAATTTTAAAAGTTTTAATACGTGATTAATTATCTTTCTAGAAAGCTTAAATTATTGAGCATTACTAGTTTCTTATACTTATCCAATGAAAGGATGATGATCATATATAGTAAAGTAGTATTGCGTATGTAAGATAAAATTACTATTTACTAAGTCATCCAATAAGATCTTATTAAGTAGATATTTATTGAGATATTGTAGAAAATAATATATAATAAAGTATTATTATGGTAAATTTATTCAATTGTATAACCGAGTGAAAAAGTTTTAGACTATCTCATATTCCTTAAACTCATACTAATAATTAAACTCTATGCATAAACAGAGAAAGAATTTTATGTCAATTTTGTATGACACATGAAAGGTATTTTTGAATGCCTCATTCTTGTCTTTTAGGCCAATAATTAGATCCTTTGCTAACCGTTTCAAAAGAAAAAATTATCATCGTATCAATTATGTTATGTTTGTAATGAAAACACATTAAAAGAAGCAGGTGTTTCACTTTAGTTTGTCCAAAAGTTTAACACATAATTCATTTAAAGAGAAATTAATAAATCATAAAAAGAAAGTATTTACAAATTGGTAAATCAAACTTGATGACGATGGAAAATATATTATAATATATAAATATTATATTATATATTATAATTTTACTAAAATTTAGAGTGAGTCGTACACATATTTTATAAAATCGACTTGTATAATAAAAATTATTTATTATTTATAAATACTTTATCAGATCTTATTTTATTTAATATAGTATTTTTATCAAAAATAAACAATCAAGCTAAGTCAGCTATAAACTCAAACAATTTAATTTCTTTTTAGGTGGATATCCTTGATCCCCTGGATCGATCCTTTCTTTTATAGTTAGTGACTAATTAGTTTAAATTCATTTCACAATAAAGTACAATACTCTTTTGATATTGATGATACCCTATAGTGTTGTTCGAGATCTTTTAAGTTTTAACTCTCTCACTTTACTACACCATTTAACGTGGAAAAAGAAAAAGCAAATTAAAGTTCATTTGATTTTTCTTCTTTTAAGAACATGTTGGGATCCATCATATTCATCTCTCTCCAAAATGTGGACCAGTTTGAATCTTTTTTGTTTCTGCTACTTTTTCATAAAATCTGTATTTTCTATAATATGATCAATCCATTAATTTATGTTTCTACAATAACAAATTGCTGATAATTTTGACGAAACAATAACTCATATTATTTTTTTTCTTTTAATGAAACGGTACAGAGAGAATCATTAGCATAAACGAATTCAAGTAAATTGATATCATTAGTTATTATTAATTAATTAAATAAAAAAGATATAAAGGAAGACAAAGAGGACAACAACAAAACTCAAACACATTAAAAAAATCTATAACTAACAAAATAAATTATATTTTTAAAAAACTTTCCTTGGATAAAAGGAGAAATATCATTCTACTAGAAAAAACCTAGTTGAAAATACCAAAATTGGTCGATAAGTTGACACAAGAATTTATCTCCTTAAAAATATGCGAATAGTAAAATTTGATATAAGAAGTACAATAAATACAATTTTTCTATCGATTTTGAAGTCTTCGAAAAACAAACCGAAAATTTTAAAAAACAACAACTAAACCAACTAAACTTCAATCACCATCTAATCTCTTGATATTACTTTGAAATTTGAAAACAACAAGTCAAACTGAATAATTTTTTTCCTAAAAAAAACTAGACTTGAAAAGGAAGGGAATGGGTATATATGCTAATAAGTTGTGGTGTTTTATCAGCCAATTGAATCCGGTCAAATGGCAGTTGTGTTTGGCTTCATTTTGAGGTATGATTGGTGCTTGAAAGAGTACTAATTGGAAAACATGTTGGTCCCATTAAGGGAATTCTTTGTTTTGTTTTTGAGTGGTGGTGTGAGGACCCATTTCTAGCATTACATTAAGCCACTATAAACATTACTTTATAAGGTACTCTTTCTGCTTCACTTGTGAAGAATTGAAATATTTCATCTCCAAAATCATGATATATATATATATATATATATATATATATATATATATATATATAAATTCTAAAGTCACTTGTACAATGAAATATAACGGAGTTAAGTCTAACAATAAATTTGAGTTAGAATATTTAGGTGTCTACTATTAATATTTGACGGTATCTCAAAGCATATTATTCGTGAGGAATCAAGTAAAAAAAATTGAATTAGGATGCAATTTTTTGGGTACCGAAATATGTTATAATTTATTTATAAAAAATAAAATAAAAAAGATATGATACAATACAAAGAACCCCTATGAATTTTGTAAAAGAAAGAAAATACCCCTATTAATTAAAGACAGTAGTGATAGCATGTAGAAATACAAAAAACATTATAGTAGTGGAGAGAGATGCACATGCACTTTACACACCCCATGTTTATCTGATGCATCCCACTGACTTTGAGCAAGAAGTTGTGGCAGTGGTACGTTTGACACTTAAAATTATAGCAGCGATATAAATATACATCAGCAATGTCCTATTCGAGATTCCTCGTTTGTGGACCTGTCTTTAGATAGAGTTGATGCCATTTTATCATTAGTACATTGTAGCTATATAATATATATGGCAATGTCATCACACTCCAACATAGATTCAACATTTTATTTGGTCAAACAACACATACGTCCGAGTAGAACAAGAAAAAATATTATATTATATATTAAGTTGAATATTATAGTTGAATATTATAAGTTGAGTTTAAATTTAAAATCTCAGAGTTGTATGTAAGTTTATGATAGTAATTATATAATTGTATCTGTATAAAAAAAGAATATAGTCTAAATTATTTTTAAAAAATTGTAGATAATTTATTTACAATTAATTAAAATAAGTTATATGTAATTTATTAACTACTAACTATAACAAATTTAAAATTTTAAAAAAGTTAATGAAATAAGCATTGATTTTAAATGATTATGAGTAATTTATCTATAATTTTTTAAAGACAATCTAGAATTTACCGAAAACATATTGTCCACATGAGAATCTCTAAAAATAGTCATTCAAATTTCCCAAACATAGATTAGTCATTAATGTTAGTTATTATAGTGTAAACTCTTCTTCATTATTAGTTTTCGGTGTAGTCTTTTCATATTAATTTATGGGCTTGTGTTTACAATTGTAAAGCCCAATTTTTCCTTTTTTCCAGCTCAACCAAAACTATACCACAAAAACTTATGCTTGCTATAAACTCTAATCTATATGACCTTTTTGTTGAGTATTTACTATCACAACCTCCATAAAAAAATTACCTCACAAACCACAGCTCCTCCTTCTGCCACATATAAACCCAAATGAACCTTCAAATGATCCAAACTTACTAAGAAAATGAAAAGGACTCCAAGCCTCCTTTCTACTTACAATACTACCATTGCATTCTGTTACCAGTAAAAAGGAAGCAATTATCATTGTTTCATGTAATACATATTCCATATCCAATGCTATTTTATATGGTAATATTTCAGTTTCTCATAAATATCTACTTTAATTAACTCCATCCATCATGAATCACTTCTTACAAGTAAGCAATTGATGGAGTTTTTTACGTATTTGTAGAAGTGGAATTATATTTATATATTTCATATGTAAAAAAGTTTGAGATATATTATATGTGAGAGATAAAAATCCTTATATATAAAATAAAACTGTAATATAAAAATACATCGTATTCTTAAAATAAGAAATAAATCTAAATACATTTTAAACAAAAATATAAATTATATATCATAATAATATCTTATTCTTTATTTTTCTAATAATACAATAATATTTTATTCTTTAGATATTTAAGCATATTATTTTAGTTAAATGCTCTAATTAAAAATAATATTTTGGACACTAAGTACTTTTCTTTCTCGTAAGAAAGCTGTAGGTTGTCAATAAATTTCAAAATAAAATTTAAAGCTGACGGTCAATTGAGACAAATAAGTAGAGTTGCCAATAAAGTTTTAAAGTTTAAAGTTCTCTCTCAAAAATTTTCTACTAAGCCCCTAATATTAGGCTCCTGTTGAAATAAATTTTTTAAAATCTCGATTCATTATTTTATTATTTTTTGTGGGCTTAAATGGGGATTCATAGGCCCAATATTTTGTTAATTGAAATATTTTTTATGAAAAATTTTCAAAATTTATTTTTTTTGAAAATTTTTTTCATGAAAATCAAGAATATTTTTTTCTCAAAAATTTTATGAGCAAAATCAAAATTTTTTTTTTCTTGAAAAAATCAATTTTTTCTCGAATAAAAAATTTTTGAGAAAAAATAAAAAAAAATTGTAAATCTCTTTTTATAAGAAAAAAAATTGATTTTTTTTTTTAAAAAATATCAATTTTTTAAAAAAATTGGACTAAACTCACAAAAATTTAGAAGCTTTTTGGTTTTTAGGGCTTTCTTTTTTGGAGCATTTCAAATTATAAAATTTTTTTACCCTCCAATAATTAATAGACTTATAAAATTAACAACTCTACAAATAAAGCTTTGGTAATTTATACTAATCTTGATTGCTTAGAAAACACTTAGCACAGTAGTTAAAATGACCACAATTGGAACCTATTATTTAGTAGTAAAAAGACATGTTCAATCTTTTATAAGTTTATGTATTATAAAATTAGATTGAGTAAGATGGTATTTGTGTTAGATATTAAAAGACCTGTTTATTACAAATTTTAAAATAAGTGATTTTGATTTTCAATAATTCAAAGATTTGTTTAAGATTTTTTAAAAACGGTTGTTTTGTGTTTATTTATTGTAATAAAAAACATTTAAAAAAAATCAGTTATAAAGAATTAATTTTTTGAGAAACTACTCAAAACGGCTTATAATTTTAAGTAGTTTTTAAATTATTTTTATATTGAATTTTTTTTGAAAAAAAATGTAACAAACAAATCAAAATTTCTAAAAGTTATTATTTTTCTAAAAAATATTATTATTTTTTTAAAAAAACTATATAAAAAACCCTCAATTTTATAGATAATAAACAAAAAGATAAAACAAAACTTTGGTTTTAGAAATACATCATCCATGCTTCCAAAAGAGATTCCTGAGTACATTGCTAATCAATGTTTGGTTCAACGGGGGGAGGGAATGATTTTTTATGAAGGGGAAATTCAAACTCGGAGTTAAAGATGGAAGAATCAGAGGCAGTTGTTGCGACAAACAAAAAAGTTAGCACCTATATCATGTTCTTCATTATGTCAAAATTGCCTCTAAAATCATTGAAACGATTCAAATGTGTATGCAAATCATGGAGCCTCTTGTTTCAAAACCCTTATTTCATGATCATCTACTGCAACAATTTAATATCTAATAACCATTACGGTGACTCGTCTTGCATCATTGCGAGCTTACAGATAAATTTGATTATCATTGTGAGCTTTATTTGCTCTTTGGCAAGAAGTATGAGAATAAATTTAAATTAAATTGGCCATCTTCATTTTAAGAGGATTACACTAATATCATATTTTGAGTTTATTTAGTATTAATAACATTCTTTGTCTCAAACAAGGATTTAGTAACGACTTGTAGTGTGGAATCCAACTACCAATGAATTCAAAGTCATTTGGATGTTGTTGATCCATATATCACTACTGTCTTGCTAGTTCATTATGTGGAGGTTCAACCCTTGACCGTCAAGATCAAAATCACTTCATTCTCAAGTGATGATGACATAGGTCTTGTATCTCTTCAAACGGTGGTTGTTGAACAATAATATGTCCATGTTATTGAGGCAATAGTTGTTGTTCATCAACTTTGGTGCATGTGGTGGTGGTTGTTGGTCAGGATTGTTTTCATATTGTTGAGGCATGATTTGTTTAATTATCAGCAAAATCAAATTCCCCTACATAAGTGGTGGCATTGTTGGTTTGCATCTCCATAGTCAACTTCTCTTGAACTAGTGTATGATGTTTTTGAGTTGAAAAATATTTATGTTTAATTTCAAATTTGTTTTCTATTGTTGTTTCTCTTGATCAATTGTTCACCCAACAAATGAATTGAAGCTGACGAAGTTTTCTTGTAAAAAAAAAAAAAAAGAATGAAAAATACAGAATTGTTTGAAAAAACAATAAAATTCTAGATGAACACACACATAATTGTTAACTCAGTTCAGAGTTAAACTCTTACATTTGAGAGACTGAATCCGACATGAAAAGATCACTAATATAAGATAAAAGTTTACAAGATTTCTTTTTCTTTTGCCTTTCTCTTGTTATGTTTTTCAACTCTGTTTTACATCAGAACTAACTAGGCTTTATATACACACGTCAATTACATTAGAGAGTAATAGGAAGACAGTTACAACTAATTTATAACTAATTGAAAACAACTAGAAGTCAATTTGCTTGTTTTGCACACAACCAACATTAGATGAACTTCAAAGTCTTTAGTTGTGAGTACCACGTATCAACATCTTCCTATTTAGGTGACACAAGAGCCATTAAATTAAGAAATGGCATGTCATCTTCCTAATCCTAATGAGCCACATTATCACCTTTAAACAATCTTTTTGTTTGAGAGAGCACTACAAAGAAACAATATTTGTAGAAATATAGTGTTTATGAATATGTGATTGCATGTGCTTCGAACCATTAATCAACATAAAAACTCGAGTGTAATATAATTGGTCATTTTATCCATTTTGCAGTACAATAACACACAAGAGTACACTTTCATCCTTGTTACGAAGCTATTCTTGTACGGGTATCTCACTTGACTAGGTGTTCTAGTCTTCACAACATTCCTTGCAATTTTTGTCCACTTATTTCCATAAGTTTCATAATCTTACTTAAACAATCTATATGAAAAAAATAAATTAACAATGAATACGAACATATATGATAAGATGAAATGATACATTAGAATGAATGTGTGTACCTCTTTTTTTTTTAATAACCATATACCTTTGTTTATCTGCATAGGAGGCTCATTAGGATCAAATGTTGGTGGTGGCTGATCAAGAATGTGGCAATGTTGTTGAGACACGAGTTGTTGTTGATCAAGTTCGGGTGCATGTGGTGGTGGATTTTGTTCAAAATTATCTTCATAATGTGGAGGTTAAAGCTCTTGATAATCAAGATCAATATCACTTGCATTCTCAAATTATGGTGTCATATGTCGTATAAGTGTGGTTGTTGATCAAGAATCTGTTTATGTTATTGAGGCACTATCTATTGTAGATCAATTCTAGTGCATGTGGAGGTGGTGGTTAATCAAGATTGTCTTCATATTGTTGATACATGATTTAGTTAATTATCAGCAAAAAATCAAATTCCCTAGCATTCTCACCACTTTTATTATACGACATAATCTTTAACTAAATAATATATCAAATATTTTTAAAACTATGTAAAAATTTATGTAGAGGACCTATACAATATAATTTTTCAATCTAATAATCAAATTTATAAAATATATGTCAAGTAAAACATTATTGAATAATTTAATATTAATGTAATTTGATCATTTCTCTTTAACAAATTATTCTTAAAAAAGTGCTTAAAAAAACCTCTCTTTTTAACTCTCAATGTAACAATCACTCTTTTATTAAAAAAATTAATGTAAATTTGTGAGACTCATTTTCAAAATGTAATATGATTATTGATTTTTATCTAAGAGAGATAAAAACCCCAAATTATAAAATTCGTATGGTTTATTTATTTATATTAAAAAACAAAATCCAATTGTTACTTGGTGCCAAAGACAAGACTACATTTGAGGGCGCATGATGTCCAATATAAACTCACACACAGAGGATTACCCTTTCCGAAATATCTTGTTAAATTAAACCATTTTCAATTTTCTTGACAAAACCCTAAACCCACACAACTTATTACACAGTGTGTAGGGTTTTCCATTTCCCTTTCAATTTTCCGCCATCATGATTACCACAATCCTCAGAAGAGCTTCTTCATCTCTCTCTAGGCGTTCAATCACCGCCGCCGCCGACACTCTCCTCGCTTCCACCGCCTCCGGCGAGCTCCGACAACTCTCTGTCCTCGCAGCGAGGTCATTTCACTCTAAATCACAACCCTTGCTATTCCGCGCTTCTTTGTCTTCTCGCGCTGGGTTTGCCGCCGAAGCTTTTCCATATGAAGAACCGTTGAAAGCGAACAGCGACGATGGCCTTGAGATCGCGAAGCTAGGGATTTCTCAGGATATTGTTTCTGCTTTGGCCAAGAAAGGAATCACTAAGCTTTTCCCCATTCAGGTTTGGTTACTAGGGTTTTGGTATTAATCGTTCATGAAATTTTGTTCTGTGATTAATAATTAGTAATTGGTATTAATAATTAATTTTTGGTACTTTATAAGTTTAGGTAATTTAAAAACTTCATTTATTTTATTATTAATTTGTTGAATTTTACAGAGGGCTGTGCTTGAACCTGCTATGCAAGGTCGTGATATGATTGGTCGAGCTAGAACAGGAACTGGAAAAACTCTTGCTTTTGGGATACCTATCATGGATAAGATCATTCAGTTTAATGCTAAACATGGGTTTGTTATTTATTTATTTATTTATGATGATGCACATGTCTTATTTTTAGTTGATTTTTTTGTACTGTTTTTTCTGTTTGAATTGAAGGTTGGTAGATAGTGAAATTAGTGTGTTTAACTGTAGAAGTTTATTTTTATGTGTGGTTGATATGGCAGGCGAGGAAGGGATCCTTTGGCTTTGGTTTTGGCCCCGACTAGAGAACTTGCAAAGCAGGTTGAAAAGGAATTCTATGAGGCGGCGCCTAACTTGGATACTATCTGTGTTTATGGTGGTACGCCCATCTCTCAACAGATGAGGCAGCTTGATTATGGTGTTGATATAGCGGTTGGCACACCTGGACGAATTATTGATCTTCTTAATAGAGGTGCTCTGAATTTGAAGGAAGTTCAGTTTGTTATTCTTGATGAAGCCGATCAGATGCTTCAAGTAGGCTTTCAGGAAGACGTGGAGAAGATCTTGGAGAAGTTGCCTGCAAAGAGACAGACTCTTATGTTCTCTGCCACAATGCCAACTTGGATAAAGCAGTTAACACGCAATTACCTAAAAGATCCTCTAACCATTGATCTTGTAAGTTTTGTGGTTCTATTTTTGTCACTGGACAGTGCCTTCAGGCATCGGCGATATGCATTGTTGAAGTTTTGTCTGGTTTACTGAAATAGCCTACAAGCATTAATTAAAATATTGAAAGTAAACTTATTAAATGTAGTCAGTAGGCACATGAATCACAGTGGATATTGTAACTTTTGAGCATTAAGTTTATTATCCGTAAACTATGAGCAGTGAGTGTGTCGATCATACTCGAAAAATTGGGTTTGCTTGAAGTTGTTTTCATCATTCGTAAGAAGCATAGGAAGTCATACATGTTTAGGAAGCTATTAAACACGACGATGGCCGTTAAGAAGCATAGGAAGTCATACTGTTTGAGATCAACACGGTTGGTCATTTTGGTTTGTTGGTTATGATTTAATTCTGGATTATTGGTATCTAGGTTGGAGATTCTGATCAGAAGCTGGCAGATGGAATTTCACTGTACTCAGTTGCGTCAGATGCATACGTTAAAGCAGGAATTCTTGTTCCTCTAATAAAAGTATGTCTTCTGATACTATCATAACTTGACTAGTGCTAATTCTAATTAATGATTGTTGTTTTTGTTAGATTAGATGTAGCTATTTTGAAGTTTATTGTGTTATTTGACTAAATTTTGCTACAGCATATAGATATTTTTAATGCAAGTAACTAGTTAATGTAAGTAACTTGAAAAATATATCCTCTTGTAGGAACATGCAAAAGGAGGAAAGTGTATTGTTTTCACTCAAACAAAACGTGATGCTGATCGATTATCACATGGTATGTCAAAAAGTATTCAATGTGAGGCCTTGCATGGAGATATATCACAAGCTCAGAGAGAAAGAACTCTTGCTGGCTTCAGAAATGGCCATTTTAATGTTTTAGTGGCGACCGATGTTGCTTCACGTGGGCTCGATATACCTAATGTTGATCTTGTGAGTTCCTTTTTACCTTTTGTTTCACTATGGTTTTGTTTTTAGTTATCTTATATACTTATTCCATTTATTAATACAGAGTAAGTTGTTGTAACCGTATTGTAGAAAAAAAAGTAGTCCAAGGATTTTTAGTTATCTTAAGTGATTGGTGCATGTGTGGGTATGACTTTATAGAAGCATTGATAAAGAGGGTAGACTGAATAGAGGATAGTCTTATAGTTATATGTAAAGGGAGACCAAGGAAAATCATAGTCAAAACCATTAAGGGAAATATTTGGATTTAAATGGTCTGTCACTAGACATGATTGATGATGGAATATTATGGGGCCATTTAATATATCTAGCTAATTTCATCTTGTGGGAAAGAGTATTGGCTGTTTCTGTTGTTGTTTACCGATAGTTATTTGAAGTTCAAGAAAAACTATCGTATACTCTCCTACATTTGTAATATAGTCTTGTTAACTAAGTACATGCAATTCATGAATGTTTTGTTATCGCATGAACTGGATTTTCTAAATTTCCCACATGCATTAATTTATATTTGGAAGTTCAGGGCAAGTTAGTGGTAGACATCAGTAAATAGCTTCTGATATTTATCATTTATTTCCTAAGAATTTTTGTAGTTCTCTTTTCAGAGAATTAGAATCTATAATATATCTTCAAAAATTGCATTCTGCTACTTCTGTGATGTGATAATATTATTCCTTCTGTTTGTCTTGTGCTTTTCTTTCACGTGCATCTGGTTTTTATTAATGTTTTATGCCTCACATAGTGTAACACGTCACATGCAAATGCAAATACTCAGTACTTCAACGTGACAATGCTGTTATTATGTTATTTTGTATATGTATGTGAAGTTTGAGCTTTTTCCCCCTCATATAGGTAATTCATTACGAGCTGCCCAATAATTCAGAGATATTTGTCCACCGATCTGGACGAACAGGTCGTGCTGGTAAGAAAGGAACTGCTATTCTCATTTATACCGAGGATCAATCCAGGACTCTTAGGACTATTGAGCGTGATGTAGGTTGTAGATTTAAAGAGGTACTCTCCTTGCATCCTATCCGTTTTCATCTGTCAATTTGTATTACTTGAAGTTATTCCTTTTTCATTGCTAGTTTTCTGCTTGTAGAATTAGGCTACATTGAAAAGGTAGCACATCCTCCTGCTTGTCCCACTCAGTGGGATCTGAACCTGTTAAACACCGATTTAAAGCTTGAACAATTAGGGCTCTCATATGAGTCATGACAAGAAATTTCGACACACACTAACGCGTTTTCCAACACACTCTAACACGTTTCCAACACATTCACATTTTCCAACACACTACTTCCTATTGGTTGAAATTATATGGGACCCACCAATTTAATTCCAACTAAGCATGTGTTTGAAGTTGTGTTCTAGTTCTTCTCTTAAAGTTTTGATCACAATTGCTGAAAACAATAAAATGATGTTTTCACCATTTCCTATACAGAACTGTGAAAATAAAGAGATACTTGTATAACTATGCTGCAGCTGATTAATTACATCCTTAAGTTATTATTATATTGTTAATTTGTTTATACTGTGATGGTTGCTTTACCTCTTACCATGCCAATTACTTTATATTGGTTGTGAATATTATTTTTTTCATTTGTGTTATGATTATTGATTACCTTTTTTCTTTTCCTTTTCATTATTCATGTTTAACAGTTACCCAAGGTTGCCGTTGATAGTGGATCAGTGGACGCATTTGGTAGCATGGGTGGTGGGCGATTTAGCCCTTTTGGAGGTTCGAAGGGTCGATTTAGTGATGCAGGTTTTGGCCGTGATTCTGGACCTAGCCGTTCCGGGGGCTACGGTGGTAATTCAGGGGGAAGGTTTTCTGGTGAAAATAGAAATGTCAGATCAAACTCTGGTCGCTTCAGCTCCTTTGGTTCCTCTGAATCACATAATTCAGGAATTAGATTTGGTGAACCACCCAGTGAATTTAAATTTAGTCGACAAGGTGGTTTTGGCGGATTTGGCGGTTCAGATCGCTCTGGTGGTTTTGGCGGATTCGGCGGTTCAGATCGCTCTGGTGGTTTTGGAGATTTTGGCTCAAGTAAATCTAGCCCATTTGGCGATCGTCGTGGCAGATCCGAATGATAGAAAACCATTTTAACTTAATGAAATGTCATAATATCACCATCTTCATTTGTTGATGGCATTAGTTCTTGTAAAGTTTGGTTTTTTCATCTCCTCAAACTATCAGGCATGTAGGTTAATGCTCGTATTCGTTAGTATCACCGTTGATTGGAGAAGGTTATAACATAAAAAAACAAGTTGGGCTGTATTTTGGTTCAGCCTCAGCAGTATTGTATTATGCTTCCATCTATCAAAAAGAAAAAGAAAGCTTTATGAAGTGGGAGTTTTGATGATGCAAGAAGCTTAATGAAAATGGGCATATAATATTTCTTCGTAAGTTGTAGGGTGTTCTACTATTCTATTTTATACTACAATTTTGTTGAAGAAAATTCTCATATATTATGTATTATTTACCTATTAGTAATTTGTTTTTTGCCCACTCACCCTGGGTTATTTCTTGGGTCTGATAAAAAATATACTGAATCAAGTTTATTAAAATTCTATCGTGCTTGCTATTTGTATTTTATTTCGACACTTTCATGATTGCAATGGATGATCACATTCACCAAAGCAAGGATTCAAATTAAACTCGGATAGCTTACGAACTAGTAAACCCGAAGGTGTTTACTTAATATTAAAATAACACATATAGATATAATATTATTAATATAATAATTAAACATTTCATTTTTATAATAAATTAAAAATATTTTTAAATAGATAAATACTTATGATACAATAAAATGAAATGGTAGAAAAATAATAAATTTATATCTAAAGTATAATAATTGTCCTTAAAAACAACACTAAACATAAATTTGCTTTTCAAAATCAATAGATATCGTAATACATACATAATTAAATTAAATATTATTAATATTTATCAAATTTTACTTTTTAAAATAAATTAATGTAAAATCTTAAACTCAAAACTAATAAAGTTGAAAGTTTATTAATTTTATTAGAGTTTTTTTTAAAGTCATACGAATTTGTAAAAAAAAAAATTATGTCAATTGATTCATTTTTATGACTTAAAATTATAAAGTCGTAAAAATTTATGACTTAATTCGAGAATTTTATATCCTTACACCAAAATATTTGTAAAAAAGTGTAAGCTCAACAAAAGTCACCCATAGTAGTATTTACGTATTATGCATCCATATTATCGTATATAAAATTATGGAGAGAAAAGTGACAAATGTCAACCATAGTATCTTAAAAGTTGATGAAAAGGAGAGATGGTTCAGATATAATTTTTCAACAACTTGAGGGAAAAATTTATTTATCAACTCACAAATAAAAACCAGTGTTGAATATATGAGAATGTTACAAATAGATGAGTGATCACATGAAACAGATTATGAATGATATCATTATTACTATTGTTAGTAATAGAGAAAGTAGATATAGCTCCTTATAAAAAGAGACGGTAAAATCTCACCTTAAACAGGGTTGAGTAGTTGAAAGATAATCCATTAAATGTAAGTATAAAAAAGAACTCTAAAAATATTAATAGTTTTATGTGACAATAAAGTCAAAACACTCTGATGATTACACCATTGGTAATTATTTACACGAGCATAGCAACTATATGGCATATACATTTTACTTTACAGCCAAGAATTGGAATTGTCACTTCCTTTTAAAATTAAAAAAAAAAATGTTCTCTCTTATTCCACTCCAATTGTCAGTGGCCACATAATTCCTTTTGATATTCTTTCATGAAAAAATTCCAAGCTAACCATGCTGCTCCAACAGCAGGCTCCACCTGTTTGCAATAAACCAAAGTTAAAATTTGATTCTATATGCTCAAGATTCTTTATAGAGTATTAATATTTCCAAAACCACCATGCCTGTAAATTGACTCTACTATTGTAACTTTGTGTCAAATTGATCCTTAAGATTATGTTTGAAAAAGACTAATTTTCTGGATAATATATAGAATCCAAGACTTCTTTGAAATATTGATAGTCTTGGAGACTAATTTACATTTACCACACCTTGCAAAGTAACGGACCAATTTAATCCTTAAAATAGTAGAAGTCGCACAATTAAATCTTCTAAAATTACGAAATGTCAAAATGGCCTCTTAAATTGTCCTCAAGGACTAACGTTTTTGAGAATCTTCCATTTTAAATATCATTTTGGAATTTTGTTAATTTTAGAGATCAAGTTGCCCACCACCCACAATTTCATGGAATAAATGTGATTTATTCAAAACAAGGAGCAAAAATATTTGACCTTTGTAAAAAGAGTGACAATAATGCATGAAATTCCATTTAAATCACTAGGAAATGAGGATATATGCTGACCTTAGGTCTAATGGGAAGCACCCTAGGAAAAAATTTGGAAATGCATTTTATTACTTCTTTCCCTACATCCCACTTTGTATTTGCTTCAAGAACACCACCAACCATCACAAGGGGAAAAGCATCCTTTCCATCTGGCAAAATTACACAATATTAGTCATACATACACGAATCATCATCTTATAGTTTTTTTAATAAAAAATATTCGGAAAGAGAAAATTATTATTTACTAAAGTTGTACTAATAGTCATTTTACAACTGTCTGCGAAGGAATTCGAACTCCTTCCCTTAACGTTACAAGGTCAAATTCTTACCACTGGGCTGACACCTACCTCATGGACATCATCTTATATAGGTTATGCAAATATTGACAAGAGACTGAGAAAAACCATCAATTTGTTTTATAGTATTCTAGAGGCCAAGTAAATTCATTTAATACATGATAAGTTAGAGTTGCTGTTTTGAACTAAATACATGTACTTTTTTACTTACATTCTGTGAAGCCTCAGTAATGTGTGTTAAATATGTGTTAAATTAAAATATGTTTGATCAAAACAAGACTTAACCTTGACCACACAATCCAAGTCTCCCTACAACAGCTTTAACACTTGAAGCCAGTTCTTGCGCAGATTCTAGCAAGATCTTATTTGCAACCTCATCCTCAGCCTCTGCACAGGATACTACAACTGGAACAAGTGCCGCAATGCGGGCCCAAGATGGATCTGCGTAGGTCCACCTGATTTTCAATGAGACAAACAAAAGAGTGAGACCCTATATCCTTTGTAAATTATTATATATATTCCTTAGAATTTTGAGTCCATTCCACAAACAAAAAACAACATGCATTGCAATGTCATCAGAAAATACCTGAACATAGCATGAAAAAAGTAATGAAATCAACTAAAATTACATTAAAAAAATTACTTCCAACATAGAATTTTTCATTTTTGGAATATAAAAACTCTAAAAACTGACTAGCATTTATTATACATCTAGAATATATACCCAATCAATTCTTCTGCAGAAGAAAGACCAAGCGTTTGTAAAATACTAGTTGTCAGCATTGTACTTGGACCTCGGCCATCATGCGCTCTTATTACCGCTGTTAATGCCTGTGCAGCTATTCCATATCCACTGCAAATATAATGCAAAAATATCAACAAAAAATGGATAAAATCAAGTTTGACATCACATGAAAGACTCTTAGAATTTGGATCAGGTTCAACTTAGCCTTACAAAACCGACTTGTAAGGTGAAGGTGCTTCCCACTTATAAATACATTTTTAGGTCATATCTAACTCAATGTGAGACTTTCAACATACTCACCTCACGCCCAAGATTGAACATCTGGAGCGTGACTTGGGTGGCCCGATAGCGGTTGATCCAATGAATCTTGGATAGACTCTGTTACTATCTTAAAATTTGGATCGAGCCTAACTCAACCCCACAAAATAAGCTAGTAAAAAAGAATTTTCTAGCCATAATATGAGTGATGTCAATACATATGCTAATGAAAGAGATTTGAAAAAAAGTAAGGTCAGATCAATTTATAAGCTTGAAAGCATTCTCCTGCTACCAACAACACCTTGCTTCCTCAAAAGCTCATTTTCATGCTTAAAAAAGTGTAGAAGAGTTAAATGAAAAGAGATAGGGAGATAGTTGCAACAGATAACCACCTCCCCCAGTCACCTAAGACAGGCCCTGCACCTGCAGCCCTTGCTTCTTTTCCATCTTCAGTAAATCCATATGCAATGGTCCCTGTGCCAGCAATTAATACACATCCATGAAGTTTACCAATTGTTCCACTTGCAAGAGCAGCCACAGCATCATTATGAACATATAGCCTCACATGACTTGGAAATATATCCCTGTTAATATTCAAATCACAACAAACTTCAGTGTCTAAGTCCCCGTTCGGGATAGTTTTAAGTTCTGAAATTTTAAAAAACCAAAACCAGTTTCAGTTGAGTTTTGAGTTTCAGTTCTGAATTAATTTTCAGTTTTTATTTTTGAATCTGAAAAAATAATTATTGACACATAATCAAGAAATAACCCAGATTAAATAACAAAGCATCTTTAAATTAACCGAACCACAAAAATGCACAATTTAACATAAGTTTCAATGCTTTAGGGTTAAGAAATGTATACTTTTTTTAATCCAAAAACAAAGAAACAAGATACACTAATATAGAGCAACCTAAGCCAAGTGAGAATTCTTTGTTGATCTGTTGGATGGTTAACACCAGACACAGCCAAACAAACAGCTCGGACCGAAGATCGTTTTGAACCACACTTTGACAGGGCATCTGCCATAACTTGCTCTAATGTTTCCCTTGCAGCAATGTCTGTAGAAAAAAGTGATCAATGATAACAACTAACAGAATCCTTGCAATGTGATCTTCATTATATCTTATCATACATGGATTTTACTAGCAAAAACGAGCCAATGGCGGTGCTACATGGCAAGAAAACATAAATTGCCAGCAACTTTTGTTTTTCTGAAGAGGTATCCATATGGTTCAATAAGAAATCCATTAATCATTATTGAAATAAGGTACAAAGTAGAGAATAAAATCTAAAGATAAAAACATTGTTGTCAAACAGAACTTCTTAAGAATACAAAAAAAAAAGACAATCCTATCACAAAGTAAAAACACAAAAGGTACCATAACATTGCAGTTTTTCTAAACAATTAATTTCTAACAGCTTACATCAATAAACTATTTACTTTCATAACAAAAGAACCGCTTTCTCCAGTAAAAACAAATATTTTTTTCCCACCAAATTGCCTAAAGCAAAAATCAACATCCTCAAAATTCTCCCAGTGTTGTCAATAACAAATGGCAGAAAACAAAGTTGGTTCAAATTCCTCTATGCTACAGTGCTATAGCGCTTCTATAACCGCTATATGACAAACCAATATACTAAATAGCATATCACAAAATAATAACAATTTATTCAAATTCCGCTATGCTATAGCCACTAACTTGACAACATTGGATTCTCCCCACAAGAAAAGGGGAATTGAAGAAAGTCAACACTAAACCAAACAAGTATATTAATCTCTAAACAACCAAATCATTCAAAATGCACAGACCCCCCAAAATTGTTACTACTAAATACCAAGCAAAAAAAAAACAAAAAGAAAGAAAAATCAAATCTTGAAATTGACCCACAAAAAAAAATGAAACATAAAATCTAAAAGAGATAAGAGAAAGAAATAACCTCCAACACTATTGTGATTAGAGCAACCAGCAACAGACCTAGAAAGAATAGGAAGAGATTGAAGCTGAGAATGAGAAAAAGGAATGATCTTCATCAACATAGGCATACAAATGCAAACAGTTGAGGTAGTTCCACCATCCAAACCCAACAACACACCATCATCAGAAACAGAGATGTCAATGATGTCATTCTCAAAATCCCAGGTTTCATCATTCCTATAGTTCTTAATCTCTGAATCAAGAACAACCTTCTTCTCCGGCATCATTAGCCACTACTGTGATAAACGTTGACGGCAAAGAAAGGAGAAGAAAGAGAAAAAGATTATAAATTTATGAATTTTTAAAAAATGGAGTGTTCCTTAAATTAAATATATGACCCACTGACACTGCAACAACCTCTCCTTTGAACTGAATGACTATATTTTATTTTCTGATGCAAAAGCAAAACCAAGAATAATAATAAAGAGTAGTAATACTTTTCCTAGTTTACCGGTTAGTGCTAATCTAGAATTATTCTTTTTAAATTTTTACAAGTTCGTCGCTATTATTACAAAAGAGTATATATGAGGACTATTATCATCGTCATCTTGACCAATAATTTTATTTTAATTTATCTACGTGAACATAATACCTGTTAAGGTTGATTAAATTAAAAATTTTAGTATATTTATATATTTAATTTTGACTTTAATAATTATGATTAAATAAATTATTTTTATAATTAAAATTATAAAAATCATTTTAATATACAATCTAAAATATAAAATTTAAAAATTTAATGGTATTAAATTTAAAATATAATCAAATTTATTTATAGATAATGTGTCATTTAATTATTGATAATTTAATTTAATAGTATTTAAATATATTAACTTTCAAATTTACTATAGTCGTTTTTCTATAGTATTCTTTTTTTAATTTTTTATTTTGCAGTGGAGAATTATTATTATTTATTATTTTTTGTTCAATATAGTTTTTATCACTTAAATATTTTAAAAAAATATTTAGGGAGAGATCGATTATGATTACTTTACTTGAAAATAAAATATTTTTGTGCATGTTAAATAATAATTTAGATGTTTCAAATATTAATTTTATTTTTGTGTCAAATGTACAATTTATTGACTAAAAAAAATGTACAATATTTTATGAATTCAGATTCTTAGAAACCAGAATTTATTTGTTATAGTCTATTTTATAAAAGAATTACTTTTTCTTTTTAAAAAAAATTAATCACACTTAATATTTTTTATCATATTTGTTAATTTTTCTTAAATATTATTTTCTTAGAAAATTATTTTTTATAACTAATTTATTTTTAAAAAATCATTTTCATTACGATATAAAAATAGATAACTTCTACTTTGACACATAAAATCACCGTCAATCCAGGTAATATGGGGTGGAAAAAAAATTCTAAATTATTGAATACCTAACACACAGATCCATAAAATTTAATCCAAAAAATAAAAACAGGCCCATAAATATAAATTATTTGTTTTTTCTTAAAAATCTCTAAATTATTTAAAATAAAATCACTTTTTTTTAATTGGTAAAAACATACTCTCATTTTGATCAAATAAATATTTTTTTTTAAGAAAAGAAACAAAATGGAAAAAATATTTAAAGTGATTATTTAAAAAAAAAGATTATTTTATAAAATAAGTTATAACAAATGGGCTCTAAGTATTATTGTTTACGTGAAAATATTTTTTGCTTTCTTTTTTTAAAATATATATTCATTTTAAATTGCTAATAAGATGATAAATTTTTAAAATAAACTATTTTAATTGAGAGAAAATGGAAATACTAAGCACTGATTATACGTTTTCAAAATTAATGAAAATAATTATTTTGAATTTTTTAATTATGTTTTGAAAAGAGACAATTGCACACTTTACAAGTATATTATTTTTTATTAACAAATAAAATTAACACAACTTTTAAAAAATGAAGATAGAAAATATTTTTGCAAAATAAATGAACACCTACTTTCCTTGAATAATTAGGGGTTATTTATTTTGTGAAAACATTTTCTATTTTGATTTCTTAAAACTTGTAATTTTACTCTAACAAAGAACATGATATGACGTGAGACCAGAAGTAAACAATTATATGGATTTCTGAAAACAATAAAAATAAAAATGTCAAATAATTTTTGTCATTATCTCTAATAAAAATACATCATCCCTAACTAATATTTCTTCTTCTCTCCACCACAACGATCCACTTCTTCATGAATCCTACTTCTTCAAAATGAGTTAACACCTTTTGAAATTTGGAAAAGGAATCCCAAATCATGTTAGTAAATATCTGTTCCTTATTTCCAAAATTGGTAAGGAAACTAGCCTCAGAAACCAAAATTGCTCTTCTAAGAAGATCAGAACATACGAATTAACAATAAAAGTTTAACACTTTGCCCATAAAGTAGAATAGGGACACAAATAGCACAAAAGGAAAGGGGCAAAAGAAGCCTAAACCTGGAAAGCTATAGGACAGTCACGGTTTAACTACATCAAAGTGTTCTCATAATGAATAATTTGCACAACCAAGGAGTAGGACACTCGATTTACAAGTCTGTCAACAAGACCACATGACAAGAAATGATCATTTCTAAGAATACCAGTGATGCAGTCACCAGACAACTTTTGATTTAGCTCTAGCATCTTGTGCTTAATGGGTGATAGATAAACAATGTAGGAGTACTTGATAATATTATTACCAAAAAGAAATGTACTTTGATAATATTGAAAATATGTGTGGGGCAACATTTTTATATGTTGTATAAATTATTGTAAACCCCAAAACCATACAAATAAGTACTGTAAAATAATTGCATACTAAAAAAATCATATGCAAAGGTATCTTGAGAAAACAGTTCTATCTATTAACACCGACACCATTTATTATCATCAGCAAAGACAAAGAGTTAACACTTCGACATGTCAGATCTGTGAGAAAGTAGAGTAGGAAAAAAGGGTAACCGCAATGACCCTCTTTCAACCCGAGTAAAACTCATGTATGGGCCAATAGAGAATCTATAATTCCAGTAAAAATCTCTCAAAGTTTAATTCTTTTGACCATTGATCCCCTTCGGTAGAGTAGCAATGCCCTAACCTCCCCTTTGCCAAAACTAAAACTTTTATGTACAAAAAAAAGTTGTATAGTGATACTCAACTCATGCTCGATTTCGAGCACTCCGCCATGTCCGCATATGCTTTTTTCGCCAAGACCGGGGATACAAAAGTTGAAAAATCTGCTTTTCAGCCATAGATTCTGACTTGGCCTGCAAATGCAAAGAAAATTCTTTTGAGTTTGAGGTGCAATATCAAGTAGGCACAAATGACAATGCACCTTCATTGCATTTGCTGCAATGTTATTGTACTATAGGTTTGTTTTATGTTCATTCCTTCTGGAGAATCTTGTTCAAATCCCCTTCCCGTGTGTTATGGACGCATGTGGTATAGATATACCTGACAAATTGGTTGACTTAGAGCCTCATACCTTTAGTTTTGCTTCGAATATTATTGATAATTTATGATCCTCTAAAATCCAAAAAAATTATTTTACAAAATAAATTCATCAAACAATACTGCTCAAACTTTAGTTACAAAATTATGCAAGTAAAATATTTCTCAGGGCTGTTATACATATAATTTCTTTTGTTCAAAATTGACATTATTTAATATACTATCATGTTATACTTCACATTAAACACATGATAGCATAGATCTCGTCAGCTTTTTACACAATCAATTCTCATATTTTTCATAAGAAATCGACAGGAAGTCGGGAACTAGATTACTCGATAACTAATACACACGTTCAGGTGAGGAACCATGACAGCATCAAACTAAAACATTGTACATTCCATTAACCCAAGATGCTTACCCGGACTTTGAATGGAAAGCGATAAGTTTTTACTTCTGTCCCTGAAAAAACTCTAACATCCACACCTAGGCAGTCAACCCCAATCAAGTGTGCTCCCTGGAAACCATTAATGATAGTACAATAAACAATCAGGTTGAATCTACTATGAACTGTAAACGCATGACACCCAAAGTTATGTATATAGTGTATATACATATGTGATAACCAAATATAAACGAATAAACACATGAGCTAAACAATACCGAACAAGAGAGATAGCTGCAATTCTTCCTCATTTTCCTTTACATCCCACCCAAAACAGAATATAACAGACCCTAAAAATTTATAAATAACTCCTCCAAAAAAGTTTCTGGACATGCCACAAACCTCAGCTAAGGCTTACTGTTACAAATCACAGGATCAAAGAGTTGAATATTCATCTCATAGGAAAAATAAGCTTGAGAGCTTGATAGAGATAAAAACTCTTAAGAGTTCATATTGATTGATTGTTAAAAAATTAAAATATAGTGAACGAGTACATGAGATACTCTATATATAGAGCTCATGGGGAATCAACAAACTAACTACCTAACTACTAATTAACAACCACTAACCAACTCTTAAGAAAATTGTCTATTACTTACAGTGGTATTTACCAATGACCTACTAATGAAAGTCAACCAATAGGAATTAAGCTGAAGATATTTTTGTTGACATAGTTCAGTAATGCTAGTTTGGCCTACCTGTCTCACATTGGCAATAATAATTTTCAATTGTGATTCTTTAGCCTACCTGTCTCACATTGGCAATAAAAACATCCAACTGTGATTGTTTCTCTGCTCTCCAACCCGCATCAGTTATTTTATTTCCCATTTTGATTAAGGAAGTAAACCCTTTTATTCAAAGATATATTTCAAGGATGGATGAAAACATTGTGACATTTCTGGCAAAAACAAAGAAAAACTACTTAAATCCAGAAAGTAAAAGATATTCCCATTTTGTTTTTAGCTTATCATGAAAACTTTTTTACATAATTTAAATCCAAAAACCCAATCATCTGTCCTTCCAAAGCAATTTTTTCATAATATAGTTTCTTTTTCTTTTCTTTCCTTTTATTCTTCCAAGATCAAACTATGTAAGTCTGTTTGTTCAATCAACAGCTTTTCATAAATAATGGAATATAGTACAACTAAATTTTCAACTTTTCATGTAAGCAGTTTCAAGGACAAGATGAGGATAGGTTATATCTAGAGACATATCATTCAACAGTTTATTAACATTGTATGTTTCACCATCTAAGCATAGCATGTTAATTTCTAAGCAAAATACACTAACCACAAAAAGAAAATCTTGAAGATTCAATTACCTCAACATCGAGACTTTTCTTTTTGCAAAAAGCTCGAAGAGCATCATGACAGTTTTGGTTGAAATGTTCCAGAATTTCCGAAGTAGAGTATACAAGAGTATCAGGTTCAGCACGTCGAAACTCCCGAAAATTAATTTCAGACTGCAATTTTTGGGACACTTAGAACATGCATAATTTGGAACTTAGAATAGATCAGTATAACTTCAACGGTTTCTAAATAATGCGCTTCGATTTATAGAAAAAAAAAATATCATTCAACACATAAAACGAGTTTTGAGATACATGCCTGAGAGCCATACACACAGTGTAGCTTGATTTTCTCGATCTCCAACCGATAGAGTATCAAATTAGTGTCTCTTTGATCATTATTACTATTTGAGTAAAAATCTACACCATCCAAAGATTAAAAGGAAAATTGTTAAAAGGGAGTTTACCAATGCATCTATGATTCTTTATGCCAAAGATAAGATTTCGTATGTTACATAGAAACAGAAGGCACTGCCTCCACAAGAATATAAAGGCAATGCGCTTGTAGAACTGAAATGATAAACTGACAAGCCTAGTTGCGATATTGCAATATCTGATCTGAATCCCTAGACAAAAAACAAAGCTAAAGAGTAGCCACAGTCCAAACAGCTAGCATCAAGGTGAAGTGTAGATAGAAAATCTTTAGATCCTAGATATCAATCTTGAAGAAATCAGATACCTTTCCAATCTGAGTTGTATCCATCACCATCTTCAGTGTCATATATCATTCTTATATAGGACTCTTCATCAGCATAAGCAGGTCTAAGGTACCCTAGAATAGAAACACCATTTGAAGGACGATTCACTCTTTTATCACATTCCATGTTAATAGCCTAGAAGAAAATTCATATAGAATCAAAATTATTTCTTCAAGAGCTTATGGATTTGTCAAATCACTCTCATGTTAAAACACTTGAAACTATTAGTTATCAGTTCTTGTCATAAGAGGTGGGGGGGACCTTTGCTAAGCACTTCGAAAAGTAAATTGGATGAACTGAGCTACTATTATCTGACAGTCCCCAATTCAAAGGAGTATTAAACTCTTCAATTTCCGGAACCTGGTTGCAGAAGAATATGTTAGTGATTTGAATTTCTTAGATGCATCGTAGACGAAAACTAACTAAATTCCATAAATTATGCATTTGAAACTGCAAACCTCAATGTAATCATCATCAAATGGGAATTCATCAGTGTAGCCAATGCCACCATTGAAAATGTGATATTCACTAATAATCCTTCTATTGTCATACATTGGGATATCCATTCCAATCAAAGCAGTCTGAAGAAACACAAACCTTGAATATAAATTTCATAAATGAGAAACGTAAGGATAAAACTCAAAATTTACCACTTAACTACAAAAATATTTAGCTCTTCTAGCTAGCTACTGCACAGAAACAATACATAGTCTTTCCATCTGTATTAATAATTAATAAAAATATTTTTCTACAATTTGATATGCAGTATCTCTTCTATGACAATGGTTCATTATTTTGAGTTAAGGCATTAAATTTAAGTGGGAGAGTTCATACTACATCAGTCTAAAATAAAAGGATTAGTGAGAGTCTCACGTTGGATAGTGGTATACCTTGAACAATGGTTATGAGTGAGGGGAAACCCTCACCACATGAGCTAGCTTTTGGGGTTGAGTTACATCCAAACCCAAATTCTAAGATAATATCAGAGTTTGCCTTAAATCTGTTGGGGCCACTGGTAAATGTCTAGTTTTACAAACCTCACACTCCATATGTCCAGTCCTAGGGCGTGGGGGAGTGTTTGAGAGTTCTATATTGGATAGTGATATGACATGACAATGGTTTTAAGTGAGGGGAAACCCTCACCCATGAGCTAGCTTTAAGAGTTGAGATGAGTTAGTCCCAAACTCAAATTCTAAGAAGCATCAAGAGAAAGCATAGCACAGGAAATTAGAGGACTAGAACTGACAACTAAAAGTTTTATACACAAAAAGGTTGACAGAAAGACATGTCACTGGATTACTAGACAAAGCATTTGGAGGTGCTAAAATATTTACCATTTGCAACTTACACCAATTTCTACTTTAAAAAGAGAATAAAGACATCATTTTTTTATAATAAAAGTAACTATTATCTGATGAAGAAGACAAAGAATTAAAAGGATATGCAATACTCCTTAGAGAAAAGGGAAAACAAATCTCTTAAGCAAAGCTGGCCAATCTCTTTGCATGTCTAACAAAGAAATCCTTGCGGAAAAAGCCACAAAATTCTTACCACAGGATTATGTGCCCCGCGATCTTCCAAAAGGTTTGCATCATCAAATATTTCAAAGTATATATCTCCAAAAAAAACAAAACAAAAATAATAAGTTTAAATTCTCAATGTTGATATTGAATCTTGAAATTCGCTAAGATAAACGATAGTTCATATCTCATAAAACAAAATATAGATTTATCAACAAGGCAACAAACCTCCATCACCATCAATTAGATATTGAAACTCAGCCCATGAAATCTGTTCATGTGGTTCAGCGTGTACCGTTCCAGGAAATACTAGCAAAGCGTTTTTATTAGCCTAATACCAAAAAAACAGGGCATGGTGATAGAAAGTATACAGATAATTACTACTTAAACATGTCTAGTGAATACAAAAACATATCATGCTTACTAGGTCTGTAATCATAGATATTGCAAATTAACTGGTTTCACATATGCGAACGCATATAGGCACAAACCTCAACAGCAGTTCTTGCTATTTGAGCATTAGAGAGTTTAGCTGGTGGAATATCATTGGAAACTTTCAGTTCTTCAAGAGGATGATAACCTTGTTTACTCATGTAACTAGAAGAATCAGGTATAGAATCTGAATAGTCAGCAGCAACACAAATCTTTGAAAGGAAATCATTCCCCGTGGATAGCCAAAGGAAGCGTGGTGATCCAAATATTGAATTTTTGCATCTAAAGATAAACAAAACCATTATCAGTGAACGAAGCATATTATGAATGCTAGTTCAATCTGTTAGGGAGTTAGTTCAATCTGTCAAGCGATCAAATAGTTAGTTAAGAGTTGGTTAACCATTGATAGTTAGTGATCAACAAGATCGATAAATAAGAGCAAGTGTATCTCTTTTCTGCATCTTTGCGAATATAATTCCTTATGAGAAATCTTTGTTCTCAGGCTCAAGCTTTCTCTCATTTCCCTCCACCTCTGATTTCCAACAAAGCATATTAGGTTTATCATACAAGTAATTACCCAGATAAGATTTGACTGAGAGAAAACAATAAACTGGCTTAAATAAATTCTGATACAACAATTTCAAGAACTTTCAACCTACACATTACGTGAAATATTTGATTGCATAGTCATGTGAAGTATAAGGATCTAATAAAATATTGTTTCGATATAGTTAATACTAATACTCCTAATTTAAAAATTATAGCACTCTTATCTTGAGGTTTTTAGGTGGTTACTCTTTGTAAAGAATAAACATTTTGTTGCCGAAAGTCTTATCTTTCAACAAAACTAAAATGTCAGTATATTGGACGCCTATGTTACGGTTACAAAATAACTGTTGGACTCAATTTAACAAAAAGAGCTTTTACGTCGAGTGGATTGACAAAGTGTAGCCAAGCTCTACATAGCAAAAAAAAGAAGTGTTTACTCATAGTGCGTGGATACTTTATTGACATGGATCATGGATGCCAATACGTAAAAATTATCTTTATTTATTTTCCATATCTCTTTTTTATAAGTAGATGGCAAACCGAATGATCGCACAATCATGATTACAACCCTATATGCAAGAGAAAAGACTATTCATTGAAACACCTTGTGCCAGTAAGATCATGCACCCTTCGCCCATCAATAGGGGATTTGATTGAGTTGCAAGTTATTCCATATGATATTGGGTAACATATCCCTTCTGCAAGACACAAATTGTTGAAAATAATATGAAAACACCATCTATCAGAAAGAATTTGAAATACCATATGATATTGGGTAACATATCAGAAAGAGTTGCAAGACACATATCTCTTTTAACATGTGCAGGTACATATCTAAAATCCTTAAAAGAAACAAGAAAATCCCAAAATCTGTAAAACAAAATTGAACTATCCAAGTCTTATTATACACATGAGATTTTATCAATGAAAAACCAGTTTCCACTTCTCATCAAATTTGTGCTTATTCTCAGGATTGATTTCGTAAACTCTACATTTAAACCCTAAAACTTAAAAACTTAACAGCAATCTCAAGACTGAATACATAATATAAGCAATTTTTTTTAATTGGGCTCGACTATTCTTGTTGTACTATAAAAGCAAAGCAAATGAATGAGTCAGCATTGACCTCCTTTAAAATTTTGCGCATAATCAAAACTCAAAACTCAATTGCCACAGTTGAATCTTGAATGTGACTTGAAACCTTTTCACCTAATTCATGGCATTTTTATATTAAGGGACACTTTGAAGAGGTTAGTTAGAACTTATGAGATGATACAAACACTTTGATCAATCAATGTGTACTTCATACATTTATCAAATGAACCTTATGACAGCATATTGAAAAGCTAATTTCAGGTTATTTTTCCAATAAACATGTCCCATATAATTAATTTATTGAAGAACGAGTAGTTAATTAATTAGGCTATGAAATGAAACCAAACCAAAATCACCGTAAATTCCACAAACAATGACATCGCAACACAATATAAAACAATACTACATATGAATGCATGAGGATTTCTTGAGAAAAGATCCAATTGAAGTCGTCAAAATTTCTTTAAAAAAAAGTGTTAATGAAAAATTGATAAAGAGAAGAAAATAGGTTACGAACCAGAGGCAAAGGGAAGTAGTGAAGAAGAAGCAGCAGCTATAATAGCCATAGCAAAAAAGAAAACGCTACGAATTATTTGTTTGAGAAATTAAAAATGAGAAAATGAAAGCTCTGAGAAATATTATAATGAGCGCGTTTGTATTTATGTGAAGTAAATAAATGTACTCTCATTCTGAGTGAACTAACTTCGCTAACTCAAATCTTTTTGGACACTAGCCCGCAAAACGTGCTATTGCCACTTTCCACTTTTTTTTTTCATTTAATATTTTTCATTTTAAATACTATTTCTTAACTTGATTGCAATCGCTGTGCATATTGAACAATTTTAGTTAGTTAATTGTATTAGTATCTAACTGACTAATATATATAATGTGTCCACATGTAATTGTATCAATTAGATAATTGTGTATGATTAATTGATTATGCTATTTATGGATAATGAAAGTAAGTAGGTTGATAATGACCACAAACTCTCCAAGCATGTATTACTATTATGTGAACATTGAACATTGGTCCTTCCCCCACACAAGTGACACCTATTGGATTGCTAGGATATGAAGAATGGAATATATATGAAGAATATCCCCAGCTATTTTTATCTAATTCCGAAAGAATGGACCAGGAAATATTTTTGAATAAAATGCCGATAAGGAATAACCAATTATTAGTATCAAAATGAGTGGAAGGGAATGCTAGTTATTACTAGCATTGCACTTTTCAAATGTTGTAATTTTTTTTTTCAATTTTCAATAAAAATTAATATCTACTTAGTAACTCCACATGTTGTAATTGAAATCTTCTACTAATTATTTCAAAATCATATATCACCAACGTCCTGACCTGTTCTTTTATTTAATCTTCATACACTCAATGAATTTAATATATTAAACCATTTTCTTCTTTTCTCACCCAAAATCAACAAACAACAATGTTTTCAAAAAATGGTTAAATGAATTCCATTACTAACGACCAAAAAAAGATATTAACTAAACGGAATATACTACGTTATTTAAAAAGTTCAACGACAAACTTCAAACAAATTTGTAGTAATTTTAATAAACTATTTTAATTAATTTTAAGAAAAATAATATCACCTTATAAGGACTAAAAACAAAAATGTTGAAATTTTATGAGGACTAAAATATTATTAAAATAATTGACACAGTTCATGAGATGTTATTGAATTTTTTTTCTCATTAATAACAAATGAAAAATATCTTAATTTCCATCAATCTGTATGAATAGTAGTAATGCCACATGATCCTAACTCGTGAGTGACCAACTCAGAACAAGGCAATGGACTAACCTGATAAGCAACACCAATCACATTAGAACACTTCCAAGGTGGAGTTCTAGTTCCTACCACTCCATGAAGATTAATATTAGATAAACAAATATCACTAAAAGGTGAATTTCTAATTCCTGTTATAAGACCAGCTTGCAAAACATTCACACCCCAAACATTCTCAATTACAATACCCTTTACAATTGGGACAGCATTTTTGTCATATTTGTCATCAGGATGGTCACCAACGTCACCTGAAATCTTTATTCCCTTCCTTGTGTTCTCCATATAAACATTGGACACATTTATATTCTTTATATACCCTCCTCTTCCAATATTTGTCTTAATGTGTATACCAATTCCCATGTTGTTAAGGTTGATGTGTTCTGCTAGTACATTTTCAACTCCACCTGATGTTTCGCTTCCAACAGCGATCCCGGCGAATGGTGACGATCCATTCACACGCCGAATCGTGATGTTAGAGCTCGGCCGGCCGTATGCTATCCCGTATTCATCCCACCCGCTTTTCACTGAAACAAGATCGTCTCCGTTTGATATGTATGAGTCCTCGATGCAGACATTTGAGCTTGAATCTGCATAATTTATTATCCAAGTATCAAGTATACAAAACTTATCTGACAAGTCTTGAAATTTAAGACTAGATACATCATCTTTTCAGATAGCATTTTTGTTTATATTTTATTTTAGAGGAAGTACTTACTACTTACCAGGATCAACACCATCGGTATTCGGAGAATCATGTGGAGCCAATATCGTGACAAACCGAACAACAACATTGCTGCAAAGAAGTAAGACGATTCAGAATCATATTTCAGGATGACAGAAAACAACAGAGTAAAAAGATTATCAAGAAGATCAATATACCTGCAGTAAACTGGGTGTATGTTCCAGAAAGGAGAATCCTTGAAGACCACATTTGAAATAATAATATCTTTGGAATTCACAAATTCAATAAGACTTGGTCTTGTAAATTGAAGAGTTCTCTTCCTCCACATATTCCACCATACTTCTCCTTGCCCATCAATTGTCCCATTGTCACCTATCAAAATATTTTACATGAAAGCTTGTAGTTTTAAAATGAAAAAAGAAACTTGAAACACCAAAGAGTCCACTCAATTATGAATATAAAGTATAAAGTATTTCAAACATGTAATGATCTTTTCTTTTCTTTGTCCTATAAAAATATGTTAGATTCCATTCTTCATATACCTTTGAATGTCATATATTATTTTTATATTCTTCAATTAAGGACGAATCATTCAGAGAACAATCATTGGTTAGATTGTCGAACTACGGATTACTAGAGTCACCATTGTTAACAGGAACCAAAGGGTTAGGACAAAAAAGAAGATACACACCTCCGATTACAACATCCTGAAGTCCATCTCCACGGATAAAGCTCATATACCTTCCTCCAGGCCGTTCCCTTCCTCTTCCGTAAGATGGTAAGGGTGCAACTAAAGGCCAATTCGACGAATCCTGAGGAATCAAGAGAGGAAAGGAATTAGTTTTTTTTAATAAAACACGATCCTTGTTCATGTGATGATTTTCTCCTAGAAAAAAGGTTAAAACTATGCAAGGAAAGATCAAAATGGTCCACGGCCGTGACAAAAAGTATAGATAGAAGTCATTACTGTTATTTTCTGTTTTAATGAAGTGAAGAAAATAACGGAAAACGGACGCGACAAAATGTGTTTATCAAAAACAAATCTGAGAATCCGTTTATTTTTCATTTCAAATGGATAAAAAACACATTTTCATAAACATCCTTCTCTAGTTGTGACATTCTCTCATGTCTCAATCAATATTATATAGTACAAATAATTTTAATAAGGTTTGTGCAATATTGTGATTAATTCACACTACGACGATTGCTATACGTAACGCAACATCCGTAATAGCCGAAATCACGAGGTGATTGCAATCGCTATTTGAACACCTTAAAAGGTGTTATTACATGAACCAAAATTTGACAACTTTTACAACAATTTATAACAAGGTTGTTAGGAGCGAGATCTAAAGGATCTTACGCGTTTTACAGCATGAATAGTGTTAGAGCGAAGGAAAGAGCGTTGTATGACCAGATCTGTGAGCGCGCAGAAGAGGTGTCGTTTCGCGAAGCTCCGACCCGTTTACGCTGTTTCGACCCAGTTGTAAAACCCATGCTCTGGCCCGTTTTGCACCTCTGCGCCTTCGTATTCTGCTTGTTTCCCATAAAGAAAAGGCACACGGATGAGGTTTTGAAGGCAGCAGCAGCCAGCAACTGTTCGTTTTGTATTCCTCAGAGCCTCCGTTCGTATTCTGCTTGTTCTGCTCATTTCGTATTCCTCAAAGCCTCTGTTCATTTTCTGCTCTGCTGGTTTTCCAAGTATTGGTTTTAAGCCTCTGTTTCAATTTCTAATACTTAAATTAAATGATTCAATTATGTGAGATCTTAAGATCCGCTTTTCTACGTTTTTTCTATATCACAAAAATCTTAGGTAGAATCTAGAGTTTGACAACCTTGATTTATAAACTGTTAATGTATGTGATTAATTACATTCAATAGATTATATACCAGGAGTCAACACACATAACCATCAATGCAACTTCATTTTTATCAACAAAAGAAGAAAAACACTCACCTTCGTTAACAACAAATTTGAACGTGATTAATCACAATTTTCAGGTGTTCAAATCTATTCCGTCCTCAAACAAAATTCATGCCTCTACTAGTAGTATGTCAATGAAAAAAGAATAACAAAAAAAATAACAAAGAGGAGAATGGTGAAGGGTGTGGTTAGTTACCTGTGTGGCTTTAATAACAGCACCAGAAGCAAGGTAAAGGGTCATATGACTGGTAAGATTGAAGGGTTCTGTTAAGTATACCCCTGGAGGTATGTAAAGGATGGTCCCACCTTCTCTTTGCAAGTGACTAATTCTGTATATAGCTTTTTTGAAAGCATTGGTGTTGAGGGTTTGTCCATCACCGACACCACCAAAATCAGTTATGGAAATGGTGTCGGCACGATGTTTGAGTGGTACTATGTTGGAGCATGTTATCACTTCACCACCAACACAAAACCAATAACAACATGAGGTTATTAAGTAGAACAACACCAACGTTAGCCTTGTCAATTGGAAGACCATTTTTCTTCCAAAATTCAGATAAAAGAAATTTGCTTACTCTTCTACAAAACTACACTAAAGCAATAGTTGGTAAAGGCATTTAAGCTGCATGTGTCCTCTCTTGTTTGCTCTATATATAAAGAGAAAAATATTATTATAATACTTATATTAAATATATTAATTTTTATTTATATTTAAAACGAAATAAAATACAATTTATTATAGATTTTGATCATACAATTCAAAAAAATGATTTTTTTTTTAAATTCTTCTAGAACTTAAAATAGGAATTTAAATTTGAATTGTTTAATATTAAATACACGGCCAACGATATATTAGATATATTAAATACGCGAATTTAGAGACACTGATCTGATTTTTTTTTTTTAAATATTTGAAGGTTTTACTAATTAAAATGTAAATAAATATCAAAGTCACACAAATATATTTGTTTATTTAAAATCTGACCAAAAACTAAATTTGTTTACTATTAAAGAAATTAATTTAAAAGAT
>JBBPBQ010000004.1:48475605-48515454 GCA_037974755.1 Cicer yamashitae
TTGTTACTGTACTAAAAATATACATTTTGTATTGTAAATTATACATTTCTCTTGTTAAAAAATTATATGTTTTATATTTTCTAAATTTAGAAAGATTTTTTTTTTTAATTTATATAAAATTATTATATATAAATTAAATATAATTTCTTTTTATAATATTATAAATATGTCTCCGAATAATTATTTAAAAATATATGATATATAATACATAATTAGTATTCATACATTAAAACTTTCTCCAAAGTTAGTAAGCAAACACTTTTTTAATATAATTTTATGGAAATTAAAAATATATTAAAAGTTAAACAAATTAAAAACATATTTAATCTAAATAATAATAAATTTTAGTAAAAAAAAAAGTAAATTTAAATTAAAAAAGAAGATGACGATGAAGACGACAATGACATCAACTGGGAAATTAACTAAAAAATTCCTTAGATCGAAGAAAATGGTGGTTTAGGGTTTAATGCATTGATTGCATCATCACCATCGTCGAACATGGCAGTGGCAGCGAATATGGATCACACATTCAAATCCGACTCCATTAACACTTGTTGTGACTGTCAACAGTGGAAGAACAAATACTTGAAGGCGCAAGAGTCGCGTACTGCTCTTCGCCAAGCTGTCAAATTTCTCGAACACAAAATCGATGAAATTCAATCCAACAACAACAAAGGTGAGCTATCAGAAATCGCTTCCTATCTTTTTTTATTCAGATTTTTTATATTATTAAACTTTAGGGTTTTGGTCAAGTTCACAGCATGCAAATTAATGCAACAATGTTAGTTCAATGAATTATTATGAGTATTCTTGTAACCTCACTGAACAACACCTATGAATTATTGACAGAGACACTTGATACGACACTAATATGTAGACACCGGTAATAATTTGATAAAATGGATGTGATTGTATGTAACTATACGTGTCAGTATTTGTGTCTGTGTTAGTGCTTCATAGGTGTCGAAGACACATCTTCAATCTGAAGTGTTGATTTTACATAGTTGAACATTGACTTGTAGTTATATTTGGCTATACTCACTGTAATGAATTGTATTGTGATGTCATGTGATGTAATGTGTTATCTGCAGTATGTGTTTTTTTTTTTTTTTTTGAGCAATCTGCAGTATGTGTTGTCAAAATAGAAACTGGGGAAAAATTGGAAGAGTTTAATGGTGGGAAGCATGCGGAAAATAATGAACTATGTAGCTTCAAGTATGCTTGGAATGAGGACGAGAATGAGAAGGTATTAGGTTTTCAAGCTTGTATAGCTGAGAGGGACAAGGAAATCTGTAGATTGAAGGAGCTTTTGGAGACTGAAAAGAGAAGGGTTAATTCTAAGAGGAAGAGAGTAGCCGAAACTTGGAAGTTACTGGAAGAAGAAAAGAATAAGGGTGTGAAGATTGCTAGAATCAAAGTGGAGAAGGCTGAGGGGTATAGGGTTCGGATTGTTCAGTTGGAGAAACAAGTTGGTGAAGCAAAACAGAAATTGGCATCCGAGATGTCTGCATTTAAAGCGGCGACCAAAAGGTTTGAAGCTAAAAAGCGCAAGATCTTAGCAGAGAAAAAAAAAGCCGAGTTAGGGATGGCAAAAGCTAACGAAAAGTTGGAGGAGGTTGAAAAGCACAAGGCCATTGAGATGGTTAAATTAGAGGAGCAGAAGGCACTTGCAGAAGATAACTGGAACAAGTTTGTTGAAGAGAAATGTCGTGCTGATCAGATGTCTCGGCAACTAGAAGAGGATAAGAGGACAATTGAGGATTTGAAGCAGAAGATGCATGAGCTCTCATCCCTCAGAAAACACGCAGAAGTGGCTGCTGACATCAGTGTGAAAACTGAAAGTAGTCAAAGTTCTGAAGTGAATCGTTTGAAAAACCAACCAAAGCTTGAAAAGTTACGACCAAAGCATGCCAAGCAAAAATTTAAGTTAGAATCAAGTCGTTACAGCATTCTACAACACGAATTAGGTCATCTAAAGACTGGTTTCGTTCAGCTTCTACGTCGCTTTGATGTACTGGATGCATCCTTTTCACTTGTTTCAGGAAGTATACGTGACCCAGCAAAGGTTGGTTTCACTGATTGTTTTCACTTGTATATATTGTTTGAGTTGTTTTTGCTACTGTCTATCCACTCCAGTCAAAAGCATGCACATACACAAACACACGTGAGCTGGGATTGTGGATTCTATTTGTGAAATAAGGCATCATGATCTTATCTTTAGAAGCTGATGTTTCATTCTGGCATACTCTCATGCATAATTAAGGTTTAGGACTAGCTATCTATGCCTGCGTGAGATGTCAATTGTTTTTGTTTTCTTATCTTGTACCTTACTACACTAGATTAATTCCCAGTGCCGGTCCAAGCCACTAAGACAAGAGATTTAGGCCTAAAAAAATTAAGGAAAAATGCCTCCAAGCAAAATAATTTATGTTATTATTAATTAAGTTACAAATCTATTTATGATGATTTGTTAGCTCAGTTGGTAAAGTGTAAGATTGAGTTTGTTGTCCATGGTTCAAATTTAAGCTATGCCACAATTTCATGTGTTTTATTTTTTTAAAATTCAAGTAATTTAACTAAAACAATTTCGACAAACAATAAAAAAATGTTTTTATTGTATTTTGTAAAAATCATAAATGTTGTCCATATTAAATCTTACTTTTAACATATGTGACTAATAAATTATTGATTTATTTTTGTAGAACTTTTGATTTTTATGTTATCATGCATTTACAAAAAGCCTCATTTCAAAATTTGCTTTAGGCTTCCAAATTGGTTGCACCAGCCCTGTTAGTTCCCTCTAGTTAGTTTAGTTCTGCTCTTAGCTTGTTAGAACAGTGACAGCGGCCGCTTGGTTATTGGTTGGCTTGGGTGTCTTACTCAGCAAGCTTTCAGTTAGTTAGTGAGCTCAGCCTATTTATAGATCTGAAGCTCTTTCAGTTAGAATCTGTTTATTCAATACAAAGAATGGATTCTTTATCTTAATGTCATGCATTTGTGATTGTGAATTTGGTTGTCTTGTAAATTACTGGACCCTTTGGGTTTATAAACATATTAGCAGTAACACTTAAAGGTTATTTTGCCTTGGGAAAATGGGAATCTTAAGGATCTTCTGAAAGCAATAAACAATTATTTGGGTGGCTATTTATTAGCACTATATTGTTTAGATACATGGCTTGACTTTAGTTTTTTTTTTGGGAAAAATAATTCTTGGGTTGATTCACTGAATCTGGATTTGGCTTTAAGGTCAGAATTCGTATCATTAAGGGATATGTATATATATATATATTGTGGATTGTGTTAGTAAAGTAGTCTGATATAGCTTCAAGCGAGCAATTGGTAGTAGGAAGTATTATATTAGCATCAATATGTGCTGCAACTGATCATATTGAATTTATTTGTGAGGCTTTAAATGATATTCTTAGACTTTGCAAATGGGGTTCTTTTATGGTGCTCACTATTCTTATTACTTTTGTTTATCTGGGTGGAGAGAAGTTTTTCGACATGGATAATTTTGGTTTGGTGGTGACTGTTTTGAAGTCTCTAGTTATGTTGCTTGAGGGTGAGAACCTATCCGATATTACTTCTCCTTGTCTTTCTTCAATAAATCAGCTGCATACTGAATTTGTACAAATGTTATTTCCCGTTTTAGAAAGCGCTGCTGAATCCATTGATGCAATTGCATGCTTGCTCTTAGAAGAGATAAAGAACTGTTGGCTTCAAGGGATTAAACAAGTGGATTTGTCAGATTCTAGATTCATGCCGGGCAATGCTAATGTTGGACAATGGTCTAATGGGGAAGCGGATCAATGTGCCACTAGCAAGAATAATGATGTGTCCGGTTGTTTGAAAAAGTGCTTGGTTTCTGATACTCGACCACTTGCTCTTAAGAATGCCATCCTCTGTCACCTGAGTGATATCGCTTCATTGGTGGAACTGGTAGCAAACAAAATGGTATTGTTCTCATCATTTCATGTTGATGTTTCCCTGTTTTTTAAATTCTTTATGTCAAGTTCTAATATGAAGGGTAACTGACCCTCTTATGACAAGTGACATTAGCCTTTTCAAGAATTGATGTTATATTGAAATTAATAAAATTAAACAATATGAAATTAATAAAATTAAACAATATGAAATTGGCTATAATTCTTGTTCACAGCTGTAATGTCACTCATCTAAGTGACTTGTTACCAAGGCATAAGATTAAGTTTTTATTTCTGTTCTCATACTTGTGGAATGACTTATCACACATCATGTAGTTGATGTCAAAATATGATAAATACTTCAATCTAATTCCTCGGTTTCCTTTCCTAATACAGAGATGGCACTGGATTGATATCAAACTTGTTCCTCAGCTGCTCCATATGCTTGACACATGTATAGAGGAGAAAATGGCTGTTGCTATCATTGTACTTCTTGGTCAACTTGGGAGGTAAATTGATCAGCTTTCAATATTGTTAGTTTTGTGACTAATCAGTAATGTAATAATAACTACATTTCTATTATATGGTATATCTCCTCAATGATGAGGATTGAGCCAAAAATATGCATGATGTTGTGACTTGTGATTAGTTACTGGTCCTTTGGAATTCTGTTGATAGTACATGTCCACAGTAAAATATTACTAGTATTTGATTTAACACAGAATGATGCTTTCACATGTTCTTTTGTTTACGTTATAACAATGTGGTAAAAAATTATAAATTTCAGGATTGGAGTTGATAATGGTGGATATGAAGATCAAGGAGTTGAAAACCTTAGATGTAATTTGTTTGCTTATTTATGTCACATCTCTTCCACGAAAGCAGGCATTTCTCTTCAAATTGCCACTGCCAATACTCTCTTTGGCCTTCTTCCTATTCGTCTTGAAACCCTTTTTGATACTAACATTAGTCTTTCAGCATATTCTAAGTCTGTTTCAGACAATACTGAAACTTTGAGGAAGTGGTTCTCTAGGCTGGCTAAAGATCAACAAATATTGCTATCTGGTATTTTAAAACACACTGATGTATATAAGAAGTGAAATATGTTTGTACTTTCACATTTGAAATAGGATTCCCGAGTCAATGGTTCATTACAGCACTCTTAAGAAAAGTTTTGTAGACCGAGTCTTGGAAATTAAATAGAATTGTTTCAATCAGCTTTAGAGCCTTCGACTTGGCTAACATGCTGCTCCTGTGCCTTCTTAAATGTGTACATTAACATATTTTTTTCTTTCTTTTTGGCTGTAAACTTGTAAAAAAAATTGTTATATTTATTGTTCAAATTGTTCGATCTATGTATATATATTCTCAACTCCAATGGGATGGACCAAAACCCAATTATAGGAATCTAAGTCACAGACATGTCACAAATAACTCTTTGAAAACTTTTTTGTACGACAGTTGCTTATACTAGTATTTTATTTTTTTTCTGATTGAAGCTTGTTCTAGTTTTTTTTTTTTTGTTGATTGTCTTATACTAATATTTTGATAGACTTTAGCAAACTTCTGTACATAACTGACTTCAAGCTAATTATTATACACTATAATCTTGGGCCAGATGCTCTTTCAGCTCCAGGATTATAGACTTTTTACAGAATCCCACGAAGTAGTGAAAATGTCGATCCAATAGTGAAAAATGGGATTAATAAATTTACCGGAAGTTTTAATTCAGTAATAATTTATACACATTTTAAATAAACATTGAGGATGGATGAGCAACAACCTAATCTTAAACTTCGTGCTATTTAGTGATCTCTAATATGATATTGAACCAACCTATTAGTACTTGTCTGCTTTTGGGTCTAAATGGGTCTGAAGTCGGTCAAGAACAAAATGAATATTTTAAATATTAATATTTAATTTATTCGAAATCATAAGGGTATTAAATATTATTTCAAATAAATTGTTTAATTCTTAAACACGTGCTCACTCATTTAACAAAACACAATTTATTTTCGGCAATAGCATTGCCAATAATATGCTATGGTTCAGGTGAGAAATTAAGACATTCTAAAATGTGGGCCTAAGAAGTAATATGTTAGAGGCTTTAATGTACCCCTAACACACACACAAGAGCAATGACTCAACTAAAAGTCTTATTCACAACTAAAGGTCAGTGCTAGTCATTTTCAACAAGTTAGATTCTAGGAGAGAGACCAAAAAGGTTTGTGTGAGAGAGAATGAATGAAGTGGAGCTATTCTCCCAACTTTTGAATTCAAATGAAACTCATTGTTATAAAGGAAGAAAAAGGGCTAGAAGGGGTGGTAGTTTCATCTTCTTGCCTATGTTGAGAGGAACGTGAATAAGAGGGGTAGGTAGTAATTAATGACTACCAACAATAAAAATAAAATGGAAAACAACAACAAATCAAAAGATTTTTCCTATTGCCAACAACAAAATGTGGAAGGGTAGCTACAAAATTAAAAGATAGAAAAATTTCATTAATAAATGTTCTACTTGTAATGTTAATGTTGCATTCCCATGCATTGAACTAGTTGTGACTTGTGAGGCACATAACCATGAGCACTATGGAACACCACCCATTGCTACTAGGGCTTGACTCAAACTCGCACATTGCAAATTTGTCATCAGATGCTATTGAAGAATTCTTGGAACATAGGCCTATTGGGATGAGATGGTGGCTTAAACTTGTTGCTTGGGAGTCAAGGCTCCTATGGATCCTATCTGGGGCTTCTATTGTTGTGTATCTTTTCAATTTTATGCTAAGCTTTGTGACATTGATGTTTAGTGGACATTTGGGATCTCTAGAGCTTGCGGGTGCATCCATAGCTAATGTTGGGATTCAGGGTCTTGCTTATGGCATTATGGTACGATTCTCTATCTACTCATTCTCTCATATAAAATTGTAATTTTTTAAGTTTAGTTTCTACATAAAATTTATTCAATTTTTGTCATTATTTTAATTTTTTTTTTTACAAGAAAAATGAGAGTTTTTAATCCCTGTATTTAGTCATTTTTAATAGGACTAAAATTGAACAAAATTCACGTAAGGACTAAACTTGAAAAGTTGTGAATTTTATAAGGACGCCATGTTGGCAAACAAGCAATGACAACATTTTACTTTTAAGATTTAATGTTCAATCCGACTATGATTTGATATATATTCACATTTGTATTTTCCTTAAATAGTTGGGAATGGCAAGTGCAGTTCAAACTGTGTGTGGACAAGCTTATGGTGCCAAAAAACATGCAGCAATGTGCATTACATTGCAAAGAGCAGTCATCTTACATTTTGGTGCAGCAGTGTTTCTCACATTTCTCTATTGGTTCTCTGGGGATTTTCTAAAAGCCATAGGACAGACAGAGAGCATAGCTGAGCAAGGCCAAGTGTTTGCTCGCGGACTTATTCTTCAACTCTATGCGTTCGCATTGAGCTGTCCAATGCAGAGGTTTCTCCAAGCACAGAACATTGTTAATCCTCTGGCATATATGGCAGTTGGAGTATTCCTTCTGCATGTACTTCTTAGCTGGCTAGTTGTTTATGTTTTAGGCTATGGCCTTCTTGGTGCAGCCCTCACTCTAAGCTTTTCTTGGTGGATTCTTGTCTTGTTAAATGGATTGTACATCATTCTTAGCCCAAGATGCAAGGAAACTTGGACTGGCTTCACTATGAAAGCCTTCATAGGAATTTGGCCTTACTTCAAGCTCACAGTTGCTTCTGCTGTGATGTTATGGTATGACAGCATCCTAATTTTCAGATTTCGATTGCATGCACTCATAACTGCATACAATTGGCACATATGTGGTTGTTCAATTAAAAACGAATGATTCAAATTTTATGCTTGATATTTTAGAATTTTTTTTTAAATATTAAATTTGCATATTTTTTGTACTATATGATCCTAATTGAACAGTCATCGATTAATCGATTACATGAGTGAATGTAGTTTTAACTGCACACAATCTAAATCCCTAATTTTCACTCTCTTGCATATGTGCATGCCTACACACAAATTAACAAACACAACCACTATCATTTCCCAAAACTTTAGCTCAATTTCAGTCCATTTTGTTTTGATAATATGAAATCTATCTTATTGTAGTTTGGAGATATGGTACAGTCAAGGACTAGTGCTCATATCAGGGCTGCTCTCCAATCCAACAGTGGCATTGGATTCTATTTCCATTTGGTATGTTAATAGAATAATCTTTCTTCTATTAGCCAACATGTATTATCTAACCATGATACAATATCCTAATGTACTTCATTTTCAGCATGAATTACTTAAACTGGGATATGCAAGTTATGTTGGGGCTTGGTGCAGCAGCCAGGTTAGTGACAATTGACAGAAACAATGCTGTTCATTTAAACACCTTCCACACAAACATGTTAAAAGTATGTCCTATGCTTGCAGTGTGCGAATTAGCAATGAATTAGGAGCAGCTCATCCAAGAGTAGCAAAATTTTCCGTCTTCGTAGTGAATGGAAATAGCATCCTCATTAGCGTAGTTCTCTCCGCTATTATTTTGATATTCCGGGTCGCTTTGAGCAACCTTTTCACTTCTGACTCTGAAGTCATTGAAGCTGTATCTGACTTGACTCCATTGCTTGCCATCTCTGTCCTATTAAATGGCATTCAACCTATACTGTCAGGTAGTTAAGTTATAAGCACAAGCACAGGATTGGATTTATACATACTTCTGAATCTGATAACTTCTTTTGTTTGCTGTTCCTTCGAAAATTTTAGGGGTTGCAATTGGAAGTGGATGGCAAGCTTTGGTGGCTTATGTAAACTTAGCTTGTTACTATGTTATTGGTCTTACTGTTGGATGTGTTCTTGGCTTTAAAACTTCTTTAGGAGTAACTGTAAGTTTAAAACATTACTCTCACTGATAATAGTTCTTCAATTTGTTTAAAGTTAGTGTCATGCAGTGAATGCAATTGTGATTTTTATAGGGCATCTGGTGGGGAATGATCCTTGGAGTTTTTATCCAGACTGTTACATTAATAATTCTAACTGCAAGAACAAATTGGAATGCAGAGGTAATCGTCACTTTTGGCCTAGACTAGAATAACTTATCTATTACGTGTTCTACATGAATTGTTTGCCACTTAGGAAGGTGTTAACCAATTTATAATGTTGTTGTAGGTTGAAAAAGCAATTGTCCGTGTCAGGAGATCTGCTGAAGATGAGACCTTGGATCAACTGGTTTCCAACGTATAGGGCATTTATTACTGTAACTTTTCTTTTCTAAGCATGGAAGCAGAACACTTTTAGCAGCAGATTAGTCTTGTTTTTGGACTATAAGGGTATTGTTGTTGGGTTTGTTCTGTATGTTCACATAATTTTAAGAATCAAGCAAAGAAAGCCAATTTGCTCTGTTATAAGTGAGCTAAATAAAACCAAAGCCAGATGAATCTAACTAAGGTTTGACTTCATTAACTAGTAACTACAAGATCAAAGAAAAGGATATCTCTAAATATAAATATAAAATATAAATATTTCATTATAAAGAGTATTAATATCGTCTTGCTCTCCAGAAAAAACAAAATTTCAGGCTCTGCAGCTAAAAATGATTGTTATTAAACAGAGAAAACACCAACACATTACCACAGTTATTGGCAAATATAACTAAATGTAATTTCCAAACACCTAATGACGCATTTCTGCACTATTCATGATAATTTACTCACTCAACCTCTAGGAATCACAACACTTTCCAGGTACAAAGAAGATCAAAAACCTCTAGGAAGACACGCCACTCATAAGGGGGCAGCATAAGGCATCCATAAGATCAAAAACGAGAGATCAGAAGTGGTATGACTGAACCTTCATCCAACACTGGCTGGAATAAATCTAGCTCACCATATCTCTCTAGGACACGCATCCTGCAATCCTCGGCAGCCATCGTTCCAGTAGAGAATGCACCATGAACAGACCCAGTATATAATACACTTGTTGCTTCCCCTGCAAAGAATAAGTTATCTACAGGAACCCGCAGCCTCTCATACAGACCATGTGGTTTCCCAACTGCATCAAAACTATAGGAACCCAGTGAATTAATATCTGTACCCCACCGAGACACTAGATATTGAATCTGCATAACAGAAACAAACTCACTCAATTCAGCCATATAGCTATCATCAGATAATATCTATGCACAGGAACCTAAATGGATTAAATTTCTAGGATTCTGGAGAGTGGAGATTCCGTTCCTCCAACACTTTTAGAAAGTAATTTTTAGGATTCTGCCTATCATCAGCCATATAGCTAAAATGTACACATTAGAAAGTAAAATGCTAGTCATGATTTTTCTAATCAATTGTTTCAATTCAACACTATCTTAAAAAATGCAACTCTTCAGTCTATCACTTTAGAGGAACCAAATCCACTTTGAAGCGCTTACTTTTCCTCCATAGTCAAAAGAGATAAATTAAAAATTAAAACTAGCATAGTTACCGGTGAAGAAGCATCTTGAAGGATCTTCTTGAGTTGCGTGAAAGCAAAGTTAGCAGCTGCTTCATCAGACATTTTCTCAATATCTTTGGCCAGCCGCCCAGCAGGCATGTAAACAAGGACAGGATGACCGGCTGCTTTGTGGAGATTAAGAAAGTAGCTGCATCCATAAGATGTATCAGCAACTACTCCCAGGAACTCCACATTGGGCCAAAATACATTTTTAAAGTGTAAAATTATTTTATTCTCAACTCCGACCCCAATATCAGCAATGGCAGCTTCTTTCCAGTCTGGGAGCTTTGGCTCAAATTTTATTATGTTAGCTTTCAGCACCCCAAGAGGTACAGCAATGATAGCAGCGTCAGCAACAAATGTTTTCCCATTTTCAACAGTCACCTTTATTCCGTTATATCGCCTAGCTATCTTTGTGACCCTGAAAATAGATATTATCAATGCCAGTAAGTTTAGTTAACAAACAAAACAGGGCAAGGACTTGCAAAACAAAACTTTAAACTCATATCTACCTGTGTCCCAGCCGAATGTCAAGACCCTTGGCTAGGGTATGTATAACAGGCAGGTAGCCCCTGACCATAAGACCATGACCACCAGGTAGCAATTCTTCCTGTAAGCAAATATATAGAGAAGGGTAAGTTGTACATAAAAATGTAAATGCACATACTAGTTAACGAGTTACTGACAACATAATGCGAGTAGGATCACCATACCGAGTCACTTACTAATCTCATGTTAATGTCTCTTACATCTAATATCCTTAATAAATGCCAGTACAAATGGCATATCAATAACATTTAACTCAAACCCACACCTATAGTGTATAAGTAACTATTTGCCACTTCATAATTGTGTTTGTCAATAATCTGTCTAGTAAAAAATATCAACAAGGACAAAGAGAAGAAATGGAAAAACCGATGCATGAATCTCCAGTCTACAGCCTATAAATGATTTGTGCCGTGCAATTCAAATTTCAATGACAGAAACTTGCACTGGATATACAAATAATAGAACCCAAACATCTTGATTCAAATAACTACCTGGTCCCAACATTTAAGTGATATGGCATCAGCATCTGCAGCAAACCAGCCCTCCATTCTGCATAAATACCACTGAAGCACCTTGTGTGAAAGCCCATCCAACCTGCATCCAATAGTGAAAATCAAATTATACACTACTTGAGCTTCAATAAAATGAATGGTGGTCAAAGAATGAGTTTTATGCCAGTAATGACCTCAATTCTGGCTTTCTTTCAAAAACAATTGAAAGTGCACGAAGTATGGACATGTCATCGCTGAATTCCTGTCGCACATTATCTGTCTGCATTAAAAAAAAGTGTCCACTGTTAGATGAGATGCTCATAATAAATTATAAGTTGAATCAAACATCTGTGATTTCAATTAGAAAAATATTGTATGCCTGAAAATTTGAATTATATGAAAATACAACACATCAGGTAAACCTAATAACTAGAAATAACAAATGACATACCTCTTGCAAAATCATTTCAAATACTTTACCAACTTCTGTAACCAACTCTTGTGGAACTTGTTTCCCGTCCATATCAAAGAGTGCATAGCTACAAAAAGTGAATAAATTTCAATTAAAAAATCCCATACCCAATTATGTATACCATTCAAGATGACCAAAGGATAAATTGAAGCATGCAATATAATCATCATTTAATTACAAAAGTAAAGAAGAAATAGATAACTACCATATAATAACAAAAGGAGATGCATTTACCTTTCCAAATCATGATCATAAAGGACAGAGTTATCCTCACAAGTACGGTAAAGAGGTAGTCCCAGCCTCCCAATCAATGGAGCTAGTGGGTTCTCCTTGCAAACTCCATGCAACCTGAATCATAGTCAGCCACTTTCAATGCTAAAAGAAAAAGAAAGAAATCTCGCATTCTTGTCAACAAGAAAAGATCAGAACAAAGATAGAAGTATAATCTTTACCATGATGCACCTAGGTCAACAGGAAAACCAAATGAGTAATCAGTGTGAATTCGGCCACCAAGTCTATCACGGGATTCTAAAAGAACAACCTGAGCAGAAAAGTAGTAAAATTTAGTATAAAACTCTCTTAATACAAATAAAGGACCTGATAGCTACAAAAGTATGTATGTTCAAGGAAACAGAAGAGGGAAAACAAAACAATAAATAAATATCTCTCCTCATTAGTTAAATATATGTTTGTTCATCTGTCACCTTGTGGAAATGATAGTTTTACCAAACAAATGACTTAAGTACAACAAGTCCAATTTTAAACTAACAAAGCAACCGAGTGAAGTTGTATCATCGAGGATAGGTCACCAGAAACCATTAAATCCTTTTATACAAACTATTTTTACCAAAATATAACCGATAAATTGCGCCCAAACATAACAATGACAGTCTTAAATGAGTTCTACAATATTTCCAGTGAAATAGATTTCAATTAGCATCAAACTTTTGAGGAACCCAAGACAGAGTTACATGTACAGAACATTTAGTTCTTAATCATCTTCAATATTTTCTATGATTAGGAATCAAATTCGACATACATGAGTTTACAACACTAAGGGTCCGTTTGGTTGGAGGGATTTGGAGGGGAGGGGACCAAAATAACATAATTCAAATCCCTCCCCCTCCCCTCTTTTAAACCAAACATATCTTTATTCCCCTTTCCTCCCCTCCCCTCCCCTCCCATCTCTTGAACCAAACAGACCCTAATTACCTACGATTAGTAGATATTACTAACAAGTAACAACCTATGCAGCTAATCACAAACACAGATAATTGTAGTCATATGAGCAGCCACAAGCCAAGTTCGGAAGACAAAAATTGTTTGTTGGAGCAGAATATAACTCTTGACAAACTGAACTTTTAAGTAAAGAAAGTAGTTAACTGCAATATTTGCTTGTATACCTGAAAAGAAGCATCATGAAGTGCACGAGCAGCAGCAATACCAGCCATGCCGCCGCCTATGACAATAACAGACGGTGATCTCGCATGCTGCTGGTCAACGTTCGCATAGTAAAAACCTACAGCAAACAGAGCAACCAAAAAAAAAATCCAAGTCAATAACAAACAGATACGCAGAGATAGAAACAAAACTTATAAAAAAGACAATTATTCCACACAAAAACACATCACTGTTCTACTACAACAGACCAATCAAACTTTTTGCATCCATCATTTATCAGATGATGTTGACCCAGGAGTTTATTTCACTTTTCAAACCCTACCCTCCTTTTCTTAGCAATAAAAAAAATACCCAGATCATAAAATCACATATTTAAGCAATTAAGGAGTAAACCCAGAGAAATTATAGGTAATAAATCATTTACACCTAAATATTCCAATTCCAATAGATTGCAATAGCTAAAACCACTTTCAGTAGCTCTGTTCTTAATTAAAGCTCACAACCCTAACATCAGATCTATAATAATATATATTTAATAAACTTGAAATTAAGCAATGCATATGCTGAAATTACACCGCACCTTTCAAAATAGAAAACAAAATACATAAAATAAAATAAAAAATAAACACTTTTTCACTCGTAACTTACATTGAGAAAAAAACCAAAAAAAAAATGCAGTATTGTTTACAAACGTAAATAAATAGATTTAAACTGAAACTACAACCACATTAATAAAAATAAAAGGCGTAATAATGGAAAGAGGAAAAAAAAAGACACCTTTGCGAGATTGGGGATTAGTCTTAATTCGCGACTCCATAGTGAAAAGATGAATCGGAATTAGAATTAGAATTAGAATTAGAATTAGAATTGAGATTAGTATTAGTATTAAAATTGGTGATGAATAAGGTGGTTGATTGGGGAGAAAAATGAAGAATAAAAATTAACAAACAAGTAATGAAGTGAAATGAATTTAGGTTGGAGAATAAACGAAGTTTCCCAAACCAGCTCATGCAGCTAAATTTGTTGTAGAAATTCTGTAACGAAAGAAACAATCGAATTTCTCTTGGGTTCTCTTCTCAGCTCGATCGGATCGCGAAGAAGCAAGCGAATTTCGCTGTTGTATGTAGAGATCCGAAGGAGGGGAAGAGGAAACTGTGAATGAAGGAGAAAGAGAAAGGGTTTGGTTTGGTATTGTTTGGTCGGTGTTTGGTTTTATTTTCCAGAAAGGTGAAGAAAATTGAGAGAAAGAAATAAAAAGGGGTAAGTGAATACCAAAATAATAATTGGTGGCTGTACCTTTTTTTGTGTTTATATAAACGTGGTTATTAAAGCGACGCGTCGTATTGTATTATATGGGTATCTTCGTAATTTCAATTCATTATTCAAGGTCATAACGTGTTTTTTTTTTTTTTGAGTTTTTATTATAATATCCTATTTTTTAAAATTTTGTACCATATTGCCCCGCTTGGGCCAGCGACCAGGTGAAGAATGTTAGTTTTTTATAATTATATTAACAGTATTTATTATTATTATTTAATTGTTTTTTTGTTTATTAGATCGAAATAAAAATATGAGAGAGTTATTAAGAAAATATAATTGTGTTGCTATTTTATACGCAAAATATTAGAGACAGTTATTTTGTTTTGGTACATTTAGTCTGATGTACTTTTTTTCTTCAATTTAATGTATTTTGATTTTTTAAATATTTTAACTATTTTTAATTTATTAAATAATCAATAACTCAATTATTAAAATGAGAAGAAAAAACAAAATTTCTCTCACTACATATGCAACCTTCTACTGGGTTTAAAAATTATTCACCTGATCGCAGGCCCATAATGCGACGTCCTAAAGAGTTTAAAAAGTAGGACAATTTAGTTTTTTTTCTTTCAATTTAGGGTAATATAGTACAAAATTTAAAAAAAAAAGGATATTATAATAAAAAATATTTTTTTTTATCGGTCACATTGTATTTTTTTTTTTAAGAACGATAAATTATATCGTAATAAACTCACAACACTACAAATTTTTGCATTCCAAGACAAAATTTTAATTTAATAATATTTATATTTGTCAAAATAAGATTAAAGATTATATTGCGTGTTCTATCGGATGTTTATGGTGTCATTTAGATTTGTTATAAAATAAAAAATTATATGATTCAAATTTAAAATATTTTAATAGAAATATTATAAAATTATGATAAATTTTAAAAAGATATACAACATATATTCCATCTAATCATGTTTATAAGAAGAAATATTGATGTATTTGATTTACATTTATATCAATATTTTTTCTTATAAATAATAACAAAAGGAGTAATATGCTAAAACTTAACATTGTGGAATAATATTTATTAATTATTTTGTTTTATGGAATTTTTAATTATTTTTTTATCTATAGGAATAGTAATAAAAGTATATCAAATTAAACAAATATGTCTTATTAAAACAAATAAATAATAATTTAATATAATATCTCATATTAATAAAAAATTATAAATATAGAGAAAAAAAAGTAAATATCAAATTTTAAAATATGTGATTTGAAAAAAATATTATAATATTTGATCTGGTTTGGTTTGATTCATATTTGAAAAAAAAAATATATAAAATATGATTCGAGCACTTTAACAAAAAAAAACTAGTTTGTGGTTATAGTTGGATCTATTTTTGGATGTAAACAAATCTATGATCTAGTGTATGTATTTAAATTTTCGGTGTCAATCAATATTAGTGGAAACTGCTTTTCGTTTGATGCACATGATAAGATAAAGACAATATATTATATAAAGTTTGATAAAAATATTATATGATAATGACTAGGGATGACAATTAGATTTATGCCCAGTAAATAACTGCAAAACACTACAATAGGTAGGTAAAAATCCGCATAATAGATATGGACATGAAGACGGACAATTATCCACCAAATTGAGCGAGTATGGATGCAGGTACGGGTATTATAGTACTCACTCCACCATGCATCCACACTTATATAAATATAGTATTTTTTTTTAATTATATTTGTGTTTAGTTTAACTATTTATTTACTTTTATGTTTTGACATCTATTGATATAATTTGATTGCTACAATATTTTGAATTGAAAGGTAAATTTATCAAGAGTCTGATTCTGATGGAGGTAAATAATTATGACTTTATAAGTAAAAGTTATATATTATTAATCGTGACTTTATAATTATATTTGTTTAATATAATCTTCATATTAATTTTTTTAATGATCTCGGATAATACCGCCCGACACTTGGAACTTCATAAAATGATACTCTAGATATTTGGATGTTAATCTAATCGTTTGAAATGTTTTTGATCTTTTGAGTTAAAAAAATATTTTAATTTGTAATACTTTATAAATTGAATTTAAGATATTTGAATAATTTTTAAATTTAATCACAACAATAATGATTATTTATCAGTATATTTTAGTTAAAGTGCAAATAATGAGTATGGGTATAGACATTTAGGTACTCAAAGAGTAAATATACATGTATTAAAGTTAATACCCACGAGTACGGGGTATTTTTTAAATTGCGGGTACAAGAAAGATACTATAGTACCCTACCCAAACTCAACTCATTGTCATCCCTACTAATGAAATGATAAATATTATCATACCATGTGTTTGATAGACATGATAACCAACAACATTTTATTTTGTCATATATTTGGTACATATATTATCATGATATAATATATCATATTTAAATAACAAAATTACCAATGTAAATAATTACATATTAGTTTTTTTTTAAAATTAACTTATTATAGTTTTAAATATTATAAATTAACAAAAAATATTAAAGAATTAAATAGGTAATAAAATAATTTTACATTTAAAACAATCAATTGACTTTACTAGACAAACCATTTAATTTTTTTATAAAAAATTACGAGTAACCAAATAATTCTATTTTATTTGTTAGAGTGTAAATAAATATATGATATGTATTATATGTAACTGACAAAAATACCCTTGTAACCAAATTATATTTATTTTAAATTTTCAATTAATTTTCATATTTATAATTTGGAATACTAATTTATTAAATTATATAAAAAGACAAAACTATCTTTGTGATAAAATCATAAATATTTGTTAAATTAATTATTAATATTTCAAGGGTATATTTGCTCGGTTGGTGAACTAAGTGACGTCGAAGGAGTTATAAGAAGAAGAATTTGAGTTCAAACCCGGACAAACCAACTTAACAATTAATTTACTAACATTTGTCTATCAAAAATAAATTTTAAGTTTAATATCAAATTCATTAAAAAAAATTATATTTATATTTGATTAGATTTACATTTTTATATCTTAGATTATATTTTATAAATTATTTTTATATTTATATTTTATTATATTTCAATTTTAAATTATATTTTATAAGACTAATTGGGTAAATTACTGTTTTTATTGTATCTTATTGGTTTATAACTCAACTCATATTCAGGATATAAACTTCAAATAGAAAGACATAATATGATACTTATTTTTATCTGTTATCTTGTCCATCAAACGAGTTATAAGAGTAAGACTTTATCAAAATATGTTAAATAGATCGTTGAGGAAAATTTGAGTTTGAATTATGACAAAAATAATTTTTGATCAAATTTTACTTATCTTTTGGCCCCTATTGATTAATAGGGGCTCATTTCCCTAGAAACCAAATAGTTAAAATAAACAATTATTTTTTAAATGCCATAATTATTGCATAAAATTAGCACTAATTTTACAATTTTTAATATATATATATATATATATATATATATATATCACAACTCTTTAAATTTTAGTTCAACTATCAAATGTCGATATTGTTAAATTGGATATCATGTTTAGAATTCAAACCCAAAAATTTACAATTATGTGTGTGAATTTCTAATGATAATTAATATCTCGTCAACAAATAGAAAAATAATGTATATTTCATCAATAGAGAAGGATATGACATAGTTAAAACTACATAAATTTCACACGGTAGTAAATAATAGAGAATAAAAAATTTATTAGAAATAAATTTCTTTTTAACTGATTGAAAATAATATTTTCGTTAACATTTTAATAGTCAATTCTTTAGTGAAATTCAATGGAAGGTTTTACTATTATTTAATTCTTATTTAATAATTGTGAGTCACATGCAATAATTTCTTAATACTTTTGTTTTGTGAGTCACAAATTTTTTTATCTTATTTATGTATATTATTTAAATAATATATCTTTGTTTTTTCTCATTTAAACCATTTATCATTTTTTATTTATTAAAAACAAAATTATTTATAAAATTATCATTTATCTTTTAAAATATTTACACAGTAATCTTATATTATTTTTTCTTTCGTTTATGTCCTCTTATCTTTTTATAGAATGTTTATAGAAATATGTGGGTTCTTTATTAGATTTTTATTATCAAAGAGTAACAATATCATATGATTAAAGCATGATATGGGTTATATAGCCAATGTATCATCGTGAAAGTTTAGGGGAGAATGGAAGTCACCAACTTTTTTTATAATTTAGAGAAAGATTAACTTAATTTTTTTAAACTAAAATTTTATAAAGAAAATAGAAAAATAAAAACTAGGGTACAAAATTCTAGGATTAATTAACGTTAATTGCACCTTATGTTTATGGGTTTCCAATTTTTATTTTTTTGGGTTTGTGGGTTGCCATTTCTTTTGTCATAGAGCATGGAAACAAGCAGCGTGCTAAGACTTTGGAAACCAAATTAAAATTTAAATCATATACGTCTATGAAAAACTAATTAACTAATAGTAAGTCAAAATCTTCTATAAGAGAAATAGTAAGTCAAAATATTTTTTATTTTTGATGAACCTAAAAGTCAATTTTTGTATACAAATAATGAGTCTTGCTATTAGCACTTTTATGGTACTTATTAAACAATAAAAAATGTAAGTAATAATATTTAGACTTTCAATGAATTAAAAACACAATTATCAATGCATTTACAATTAAATTTTTCTATATTTAGTTTATTAATAAGTGTTATTGAGACATTTGTTAGCATTTACCACAAATAATTTGAATTAATAGAGTCATGAAGACATGTAATATCAAATTTAAACTAAGTCATAGAAATACAATATGTGAGTATAAAGTTCAACTATCTATCTTTCCTAACTACGGTATAATAAATAAAATAAAATAAAAAATTTCAACTTTATTTGATCACAGGAAGCATGCAATAGTCTAATAGCTACAATTTAATGTTGGAGTATGTTCTAGAGAAAAGTTTTGGAGAATTTTTTTAGAACTAAGTCTATAGGAGTAAGTTGACGTGTATATATATTTGACATTTTGAAAAATGAAAGAATGAAATAATAAATAATCATATAATATTTTAATTATCATTTTAATCGATTTTTGAATCTATAATTTAGAAATAAAAAATAAAATTTTCACTCTCTTATTCTCTAAAAGTCAACTTCCAAACATATTAGAGCAAAATAACTTGATTTTGTCCCCTCTTCAATGTTAGCATTTCCATCCTTCTCCATGATGTTATGAGATTTATTATATGTTTGGTTTTTAGACGTGCAACAAGTTTTCTCGTGTTCTAAAGTTGCATCGTTAAAATTAAAAATTTAGCTACAAATAATACAAATTTAGATATTAATTAAAATATATTTAATTATGTTATTTTATATTTCTTAATTAGTTCAACATCTAATTTTATCAAATAATATCAATTTAATCCATTAATTTGTCTATTATCAGTTAATTAATCCATTATTGATATTTTGAAAAAGATAAAAACTTGATGAATTATATTTTTTTAATAACTCAAAATTTACTTGAAAAAAATGTCGCTAGCATATTGCTCAGAAGTCATACCTCTTTGACAAAAATGTGCAATTCAGCATGAAAACTTCCTTTGGAATACAACCCTTCAAAGTCAAATTATATATATAAATATATATTTGTAATTTGATATTGTTTTTTGAATGTCAAACTATATATCTTTATATGAAAAAATACAATGTCAAACTATATTTGCTACAAGATAAATTCCTACAAAATTAGAATATTATTTAAGACTTCCTTTGTGAGTTTTTAGGAGAGAGAAGGGGAGGACTTCCTGAGAAGTGGATGACAAAGATTGGAAAAAAAAAATCTTTTAGTAAATTTGTAGATAATGATAAAATAATATTTATGATTAATATATTTTTCATTTTTAGAATATTACATTAAATGAAAAAGATTTAAAGAATTTAGTTAAATATTCCAAAATCACCCTCTTAATATATTTTTTGAGCTCTTCCAAATAAGGATTTTGTACTACAAAGAAAAATAAAGGGCCATTTACATTGTGAAAATGTTTATTGTTTCTATTTTACTAGATTTATGTTAATTTTACTAGTTAATAAAGAGATAAGAGAATGTTGAAGTGAACAATTAATCGTTTACATTTTTAGAAATTCAAATGCTAATGGTTAGTCTCACATCTATTAAGAATGGCGAAAATGTTGAATTTATAAAAATAGTAACTAATATACTCAATGCATTAAAATTTTGAACTGAGATGTGCTGTCAAAACTCTTATCAGACATTTAGTTCCTGATCTTCCCTCTCAAAGTATTTTCTTACTCCCTCTCCTTTCCTCCTAAACTGCCAAATAGTCTAAAAATTAGACTTCTTAATTAAATCACAAAATAATATGTTAGAGGTGAGCAATTGCCATTCAAACAAAATTGTGAATTTTTATTAATGTAGTTTAAAACTTTAATGCGTTGATTTAGAAAAATTTCAATTTAGTTCAAGTGATAAAATTCTAAATTGTAGAATTTAATCTAAAAGTTATATACATATTTTTGGGAATTGTGTTTAAAAATGACTCATGAACAACGTGAATTAACCTGCTCATCATAAGATATTCTTGGTTTTTTTTTTCTTTTTGGAAAAACTAAAGTTAATTAAAATGCTAAAATTGAAACAGTACAATTAAATTGATCATCGATTGAGACATTCTCTATTTATATTTTAAGATAAAAAAAAAGTAAAATACACGTTAACAATACAAATAAATATTTCATAAGCTAATAATAAATGTCTCTTTTACTCAGACCAATTAAATTTTACTCAGACCAATTAAATTTGATTGAGTATCTAGATATCAAATTTGGTAGTAACCGATCCAATTTCACCCCTAATTATAACACATTAGTATGACAAGATAGCTTACAAGAGACTTTGCAGAAGAGATTGTGAAAACATGAATGTATAGTTAGGAGGTTGATGACATTTAAATTAAGATTTAAAGTAAGCAAACTAATCAAAATGAATAAAGGACTATCATTCTTGGTGTGCACATAGAGTTCATTACTAACAAACTAACATTTGCAATTTATATATAAAAAAAAAAACAGAGTTCATCCTCTTACCAATTTTGACTTTAATGACTGCAATACTGATTTTGCAATATATATTTCCCCTCACATATATATGTAATTAAAGTTTCCATACTTTTTATTCTTTTGTTTTTGTTTTCCTTTTTCTTTGTTATTTTCTCTTTTATTTTGTCAATAAAAATTTACTTTTCTAGCTTAAAAAAATGCAATTAAAGTTGTTTTTAGTCTTGTAAAATTCTCTAAGTCATTTGTTAATTTAATTTGCAAGCTGCATTGCTTATTTTTGGACCATAGTATATTATTCTTTACCATTACTAATCACGTAAATGGGAAGTAATAATTAAATTTTGGGAAAATTAAGGTGGGTTTCTAATATTTTTTAATGATTTTAGACAAATATAAATGGGAGATTTTTTTTATTTCAGCTCTGCCAAATGGTTCTCTCCCAAAGCCTTGTTTGATTGAGAATAAGGGGAAAGGAAACAATACTAGCAAAACTCTTCATTTTATGGATCATATATTCAAGATTTTATTTGTACTCATAACTTCTTTTTTACATCATCTCACTATACTTGATTATCTGAAATATAAATGTTATTGGTCAAAAAATATTAAAGTGTTTTTTCTCCCACTTTCAATATTTTCAAATATATATTTAAATTGACTAATCTGAAAATATAAAATACACTTAAAATTAACAAATTCGAACAAAATTTGAGAATTTTTAAAAAAACTTGAGATAAAAAAAGAAACTTTCAAAATATTAATACGTTCAAAACTCAGATAAAAAATTGAGCCAAAGGCCCAAAAAAGAAAATAGAAGTGAGAGTGAGAGGAACTAAACCTTAATTACTTAATAGAATATCATACATTATGCCATACAAAATAAACAAAACACAACTATAGTTTATATAGAAGCTTACACAGATTAATTACTATATAAATACCCCATCTCTTATTCTACAAATGCAGCACAAGTGCTATAACTCTTCATTTCTCACCTCATGAGTCTCCCTCCAAATCAACTATGCGGCTGGCGCTATATCGATATCGCCATCATCGTCGTCGCCATCCTTCTTGCTTCGGTCGGAAAAGTGGCAGAATTCAGTTGCAGCCAAGTCATTTCCCATGAGGAACATAGGAAGACCAGATTCCATGGAACTTAAGACCACCATTTTGCAGCACAAAATGTTCTAAAGAATATTAAAGGGTGTCTTGGTTGTAATGTGAACTAAATATGTTGACTCAAGATGAGGCCATGAGTCTTCCAAACCACCTTATTTATACACTAAAAATAGTACACAAATTTACTGTGGTAAAAAAATGATCCGGATTATCTGTAGTTGAAGTAATCTAATCGTTTTGCAATTGTATAGTTTCAACCGTATGATAAAGATTAGATGGTACAACTTTAATTCAAAAAAATTAATTTTAAAATGTAACTCGAAACAAGAGTAATTCAATCGACATCAAATGATCAATATTCACTAGCATATTAATTAGTTATTCTATTAAAAATTCTAGTTTAATTTTTATATCCTCAAAGTTTAATACTACGTTTATTCAAAGATAAACCAATAGATATACTCATATTCTAGCTGGAGTCTTTTTTTTTGTTTTAATGTATAGCCTTGCTAATTTTTTATCATGTTCCCACATTGTATTTCTTATGTTTATTTAAGTGAAATGAAGTAATTTTACTTTTGTAAAATAAAAATAATGTAATGTAATCACCGCAATCAAGATAATTTTAATTATAAGATAGCACTAAATCCAACAATACAAATCTTTTTTTATTTGTCAAAAATATAAATTTATACATACATTCCATCATATTTTATTCATTACACGGTAATTAAATTTTTATATTGGGGGTAAATACATAATTATTATTTTCATACTATATATGGGTCATTCATTTTTAATATATTATCAAGATCGTATGAAAGGCGTGTTTGCTTTTTTTGCTTTCTCTACCACGATTGAGGCACCTTTAATTGGTTTTGTTTTCTTGTGAAAACTAAAACATTATTTAAGAGTGCAAAGAAGGTAATGGATGAGTTGGTTATGTTTCTCTCCATACAATTTGACATGATGGACATAGATGGCCCATAACTTGAGCAAAGCTCATGGCTTCTTGTTGCACACCACATTCAACATGTGGTGTTACAAGTTTGCACACACGCTTTAGCTACATAGTCACATGCACATTATATATGACATGGATAATGATGTATACCAAATATGTACTCAAAAGGTAAATGTAAATGCCAAAAGGGTTAAGTGTTTCAATTGGTATGTTTTGTCTTGGCCAAATGTGGCCTCTTGTGTAGAGGAAAAGGGTTACAACTATGCAATGCATGTGACTGTGACTGTACTTGTTTTATTTTCCTTGTGACTTTTCAAAATTCAAATAGGTAGATGAAACTCGGGTGCATATTTTCTATTATTATATAGTTCAAGTTTCACTTTAGTAAAATAAGGTTTATTTATAGTTTATGTTAAATCTAATCATTTCATCATTTTATACATTACCGTCAAATTGTCAAGTGTGCCAAAATAATATTAGTTGTGATTTGGGTTCAAATTTGAAATTCTACTCTAAGTAGATTATACATAAATTTTATTGTATATTATAGTTGAGATTAATAACTTGCTTTAAGCTTACAAGAAATGAGTCACTCCTAGTTAATATATATATTAGCATAGGTCGAAAGCCACACCCAAATAGGCAAAAATTCAACACATGCTAGAGGACTAGCAAGCATCTGATTGACTTAGTCAAAAAACTTATAATGTGTAGAGAATTTTTTTTCACTCAATGTGTTGAGATTGTTCAATCCAAATGTATTTTTTATTAAAAAATACACGTTTAAGTTGACTAATTTAAATTTATATTTGAGAAGATCGTGGGAAGAAACTTCAGATTGGATTTAATGTGGGACATATGTAGGTAGAGCCCTATCATAAGGCCATTAAGCTAGGTTTTAATCCCAAAAATAGAGGCCCAAAGCGCACCTTTGTACACGTACACGGGCCATTACCAACGAACACCTGAATATTTTGGATGTTTTGTTTCCACACAACCAAAATTGTTCAGAAGAAATAAACTATTTTGTGGTAGGACACTTATCCATAAAAATAAAAAAATATATTGAAAAACAAAATTGCCCTTATGATATTTATTAGTATTTTCTTAATTTAAATAATATTTTCAGAATAATATAATTAAATAGAGTAAATTCATTAATATTTTTTTTGGTAAAGAAAATTACTTAAAATTTACTTATACTTAAAACTTAATTTTTGTTGTTGCTTATCTTTGAGATAAATTATATATCTTTAATATAACGGGACTTATTACATCATAGTTTGTCAAAAGACATTTTCTAAAAATCACTTCAGAAAATGCAATCATGCACCGTAAAGTTAATTTTATGGTGCATGATTGCATTTGGTTAATTTTACGGTGAAACCAATCATGCACCGCCTTCGTAGGATTGCAAGTGCAAGAGTTAATAATGATTCAATTAATGAAGTCTCTTGCCCCACTTAAATAAGGACATAACTCAAATTTTGAAGACCCCAACATAGAAAAAGGAAATATTAGAGCCAAAGTAGAAGCAACAAACACAGTTGTGTCCCAATTTCATCACAAGCGAGAAATGAACATTAAAAAACAAACCATTTACATAAACATGAATCTATTCAAACTTCTTTATTCCTTTGACTTTTCCCTTTGGGATTTTGCTAAGCAAACCAGAATCCAGCTTCCTATAGTTATTTTGCATTTGATCAAGAACCTTGTACGCGAAGTTATCGACCTGATCCTCATACCTTTCGTAGAGAACTGGGAGTGTATGTGCAGCAACAAAACCTTAGGACATAACATAAAAAGTTGTATCAATCAAATATGACCAAAAACAAAGACTAGAACACAAAATATCGTTGAATTTCTTAAAGGCATTATTATATGATTTATATCATCCATTTGAACCTTGATAGTTGCAATACATAAAAATTACACACCCTTTATAGTTAATATGTTGTTTTAATAATCGCCGGTATCCATCATACAAGCACGAAATACAATTTTTACAATTTCAGTTATTCACTTATAAAGGGATGATATTTGTAGGATAATTGAAATTTCAAATATACTTTCCAAACTTCATTCCAACTTAATAATATATTAAGAAAACATTATGGTCAACACAAAAGGAGAGAAACCTCTTACCGATATACATGACAGTCATAAAATTGAACCAACTCCCAATCACTGAACCAGCCCATAAGCTTAGGACAACCTGGGGATGTTTTAAGCATTATCAGAACAGAACTTTAATCCATGTATTTTTCTTTGCTACAAATTATAAAAAATACAATTCAAGGTATATAAACGGTTGAAAACAAGTAAAAGTAGACAATATCCATGACCAATATCAATAACATGTCTAAATGAAAGATGTCGAAGCTAACAAAACTAAAAGGAATTGATTGAAAACAAGTATGGAAGCAAATACTAAGAAACTGAATAATTGTTTAAAGTAAAAATTATGTTTTAAGCATGCATATGGATTATAAATGACAATACCAAAGCAAGAAAACATCAGAGTAAACATACAAGAACAAATTGCTTCAAGGTTCCTCCACATGAAACATCTTGAAGAAACCTCAAACCACGGTTAACCTCAGTACCAACTGCAGTTGCAATATTTAGAAAGAGATCTTCGGGGAGAACCAAACGGGGAGCTTTAGACGGCTTCCTGCCACCACAGAGGAAAAAAAAAAATTTAAATCTGTAAAGTAAGTAGTATATTACACCTGTACTACCTACATTTCTGATCGAAAGTGTGTCTGGTGTTCAACACAATACAAACACATGCGATTACATTCAATTAATTCATTTTTTAAAATTATTACTGGGGTAGACGTGTCGGTGTTGTGTCCGGTGTTTGTGTCAGTGATTGTGCACTTGTGCTTCATTTACATAAAAATCAGGCAACAAAAAGAGAAATGCAAGGATGCTAGGAGAACCTGCTAAACATGGTGGAAGCATTTGTCCAAAGAAACTGTACAAGCATGACAAGAACCAGGGCAAGGAATAAGAGAAATAGGAAATTATACTGAAGCCATTCAAAAAGCACCCATATAGCTGTTGTGGCGGTTAAAACGCTAGCAGATATCTTCTTGTTCCTCCACAACAACACATCAGCAGCTATGTCATTCAAAGGAAAAAAAAAAGATTTAAAAGCTTATGCCAATATGATAGATTTTACAGGAGTTTGATAGGAATTGTCATACATTTTCCGCCTCCTAAAATATTGTACACAGGTTTCTGGCGTCCGAACAATCTATTGAACTGGAAGTTAATTGAGGTTGACTTCTCTTCTTCAAAGAACGATGCAAATTTTTGCTTCTCACCAAGTGTTTCCACGATGGTGTTAAGAAGCTTTTCAGCCGTAATTTTTTCAGACATTGTTGGCGTAAATCTAACAATAAAAAGAACATTATAAGTGTTTGATGTAATGGCTATCATGCCTAACACCATTGCAACATCAATAACCATTTATGGAAAAATCAACAAACATAAAGCAAATATAAGAGATTCAAACACTATTTCCCTAAGTCACAACATAAGAGAATATCGCAAACATTAACAGTCAATTTTTTCACAAACTTAGGTCCATTATAATTAAGTCAACACACACAACAGGCTGATTTTCATGATAAGAGAAAGAAAAATCAAGAAAAGAACCGGGTGAGCCCCTGATTCCTGTACCTGACCGGACTATGCAGAAGCTTAATAAAATCTACATGCTTAATCAATATGATAACCTCACTTTCATTACACTAATTCCTTCATGTTAAACATGTTGTCCATTCTAAAATCACAAACCACAACCGTAAACACGAAAATTTAACTCCATAAAGTTGTCCCGGGTCAAAAGCTCAAGACATCATTTTCAAAAATCGGTCTGCAACCACGAATGTGGTTGCAACATCAAAGTTTTTGATGTCCCTCCAACCACGTTGAGGTCGCATTGACCATATTTGACAACAATTTTCTGCAATATCAAGGATCCTATAAGCAGTGAATGTCCATTTGCTTTTCTTTGTGTTAAAAAGAGAATGCAAAGTCAACTCAACCATGGAAAAACACTTTGTCAACTCAAACATTCCATGTCCTTACATATATTTCAAGACTGAATAAATCACAAAACACATAAAAGTGAAAAGGTATAAAAAAAAATACTACCACCAATAATAATAATAATAATAAGATCTCTAGTCTAAAAGCAAAGTTGACGAACGAGGATCACTACTACCAAAAGAAGGGGAAAAAAATTAAAAAAATTAAAAATTGGAAAGCAGAAAAGCAAAAGAGGTACCGCAAGTTTATCTTTTTATCTCTTAACTTTCTGAATTAAGAGGCTTAAAAGGAAGTGCATTTGACATATAATAATGGCAATGATCAAATTAACAAAGAAATTCAAACACAAACACCTAACTGAAAAGTAATTATGATAATTCAACAACTAATAGTGAAGAAAAAAATCACAAAAAAAATAAAATGTAAGTGACGAAGTAAAGGAAATAGATAATAGATGAAGTGAGAAGCATGAATAGATGGAAAAAGACGAAATGAAAGAGATGAAGTGAAGGGTTTGATGCACAAACCAGAATGAGTAGAAGCCAAATAGCAATGAACTGAATTGACACCGAGTAGAGGAGCAAAGATATTTTATTTTATTTTAGAATATAGGGAGTGGCAGAGTAGCCATTATTGCATTACTGTATTTGAGGAAAAAATAAAATAATAATAGTAATGGACTAAATATTCCATTTTTGACCTCAAAGGAATAAGATTATATTTAATTATAAATAATTTATAGAAAGTAAAAAATATAAAAATAAAGTTAGGAATTGAGATTAAGTGGAAGAGGCTAAACTTGTTTAACGTACAGAAAAATTCATACAGTGTCAAATACTATCTCAAATGTATGTGTTGAAATACCAATTTTCTTTTGCAAAAATATTTAAAAGTGATCGAAGAAAGACTTCAACAAGTAGATCACGTAATAAATGAGGTATACCAAACCCCCCAAAATGATAACACATGACACCAATCAGAGCCCTTGATACCTTATCCACCATAAAAAATCTAATCCAACCATCCATTTCCAACACAACATCCAAAACAAACCATACTCACTGTCACACAACAAAACATTCTAAACTAAATTCCAACTCCAAAGTTGTCTTAATTACCATACTTTGATCAACAGAACAAACAAGAAGAGTTAGTGAGTGAGAATAGCTACATAGTTGATCATCAAATTCAATGGCTTCTACTCAATGTTTCTTGCACAACCCTGCACTTACTACTTCTACAACAAGTAGCAAAGTCTCGTCACAACACCAAATTGTAAACACCAAGCCAAACCAGCTTCTTGTTTGCAAGGCACGGAAGCAAGCTGCAATCCATGAGGATGATGGTAGTATAGTTTCTCGCCGGTTGGCTCTCACTGTGCTTATTGGTTCTGCTGCTGTTGCCTCTAAGGTCTCACCAGCTGATGCAGCCTATGGTGAATCTGGTATTTTGCTTTCTCTCTTTTCCATAATCAAATTATATATTATTGGCAAATTCAGGTGAAAGAAACAATTTGGTCATTTATATTTATTTAACATTTATCATTTAAGTTTAACTTAGTTTTTCTTAAATCCTTTAACTTTTTATTTTTCTGATTCAATCATTTAAGTTATATTTTGCTTTTACTATTAGCTTTTAAGTTATATTAAATTACGTATGTATGTAGTTCATTAAATTCGACGATTTTCTTGAATTACTATTAAGATCTAATCCAAACAGGGCACTGAGTTGACTATCCATGTTATTTTACAAGTGAATGAACATAATGATATTGATTATGTGGATAGACCTTTATTATCAAGTTTTTATAAGCTATATATGTGTCTAAATGGTTGTAGAAAAATAAAAAAATATAGACCACTTAGAAGATTTGATGATTGTTTTCTAAATAATTAGTGTGAGAGACTTATTGTTGCAGTATTTGGTAGAGTTTCTAATGATAAGATGCTTTCAATTGCACTAGTCGTTGTTTAAAGTGAGTCAAAGGATTAACAATGTAAACATGATGTAACTTAAAAGAAAAAATCGGGAAAGTAAAAACTGAAAGCACCTAAGTGGAAACTAAGTTAAACTTAAAAGACGTATGTGTTACAAAAAAAAACATAAATGACCAAACTGTTATTTTCGTAAAACATAAAAGATATCGGGATGTATTTTGCCTATGTAATATATTATACTATTTATGTGAGTAATAACATATGTGTTATGTTATATAGCGAATCCAATTATAACGAAAATAGATAAATAAATGCACAAGAACAAAACTATTAGTTAAGGAGTTTAGTCAATTGTACGTACGTCTGTGAGAGTAGAGTGACTGACGCAGTTATCTATTATGCAATGTAATGGATTAACGTTACACAATACAAGATTTTATTTAAATACTACAATCACTTTGGTTTACAAATTTACCCCTAAACCATATCGTAAGAATGACTTCGTTCCCTGCACCCTCAACCCTCTTAATCATAACCCAAAAAACAAATGGGCTAACTACTATGCTCATCGTGTTTGCTCACTTATCGGTGAATATGAGTCATACTCAAGTAACTCAACCGTGTTATATAAGCTCACAGTCTTTGGCTTTTAAATGAAATATTCATTAGCTGGATTCTATTTCTGAAACTCTAATACCATACCATGTCAAGAATCAACTTAATTATTTTGAAGTTGTTAGGTGGAGGCCTAGAAATGAATTTGATCCCTAGATATGAAATGATCTATTTGAGGCTTTAAGCAATTAGATATTGGTAATTTGAAAATGGGGAAAAAAAGTTGAACAATTTTGATTGGTTTTTTGGTTGCAGCCAATGTGTTTGGAAAACCAAAGACAAACACAGACTTCTTGCCATTCAATGGGGATGGATTCAAATTATCAGTTCCCTCAAAGTGGAACCCTAGCAAAGAGGTTGAATACAAAGGTCAAGTTCTTAGATATGAGGACAACTTTGATTCAACTAGCAATGTGGTTGTCACTGTCACTCCAACTGATAAGAAGTCCATTACTGACTATGGTTCACCTGAGGAGTTCCTCTCTCAGGTAAACTAGTACCAGTGTTTTTCTTTTGTTGATAGATTACTTGTTATTGTTTTCTTTTTATTTTGGACTTAATCCTCCGATTCTCAGGAGAAGGGACTCCTGGTAATTCATGAGTTTAGTCGGAATGTCTATGGATTTTTTAAGACAATGACAACAATTGCTACTTGTTGGTTGAAAATCAAGACTTGATTTTCCCTCTTTGCAGGTGAATTATTTACTAGGAAAACAGGCCTTCTTTGGCGAAACGCAAGCTGAGGTAAGTGTCTGATAAATGACAATTAAACACCTAAAATCACTGCTTATATGATTCCTAACTGAGTATGAACTTCAAATCCTCAGGGTGGTTTCGATCCGAACGTTGTTGCGACAGCAAACATACTTGAAAGTTCAACACCTGTGATTGATGGAAAACAGTACTATGTTTTGTCAGTGTTGACAAGAACTGCTGATGGAGATGAAGGTGGCAAACATCAAATAATTAGAGCAACTGTGAAAGATGGAAAGTTATACATTTGCAAAGCTCAAGCTGGTGACAAGAGATGGTTTAAAGGAGCAAGAAGATTTGTTGAGAGCACAGCAAATTCATTCAGTGTTGCTTAAAAAGTATAATTAATAGAGGGTTATAATTAACTTATATATGTGCTTGCATGTAAATCAACTTCAAGTGCTATTATACTATGTATGTTGTGAGTTGTGTAGAATCCCTTTTGTATAAAAGTTTCATTAAGGGAATATGAATACTTAATTTGCATGGCATTCTAAAGAAAGCCTCTAGTTTATTTTCTGTTTTGATGATTTTAAGGTGCTTTCATTAAGATGCTACAATTGTATAGAGTGCTGTGCTTCATAGAGGGTTCAGGGTATTTTAGATGTGTCTTGAAAAAAATCTTAGTACCACATCAAACAGAGACACAGTTACCCAACTCTAAGAGTGTCTTGAGACGGCTAAAATTCTTAGAAGGATGTTTATCGCCCCCGGAAGTTTGTCGGAAATTCTCTTTTGGAAATTGAGTTAAACACACTATTGAAAGTGTGCTTTTGGTAGTGTTTTTATATCTCGTTAGTTCAATTTATTTGAAAAATATATATTTCAGAATTTTTCTTTTAAGTTTTCTTAAATTTAAGTTGAATTCAGTGGAATAGAAAAAAAAAAAAAATTTTATAAATAAAATAAATAATACATACAATGTAAGATAGGAGTATGGGTAGGGTTCATGGTAAAATTTTCTTTGAATAGTCTTGTCAACACATGGGCCCAAAGAAATTGATCACCGTGTAACTAGAAAGCTTGAATTTCCTTGATCAGACTGCACAGGTAAATTATAACCGGAAGTTGGGGATACCTTTGTATCAAGGATCAAAATATTATTACACTAATTAGTAATATTGAATGAAAATAGGGTTATAAGTTTTCTTTGCAATTTATCTTCATAACAATTTCTTACATACTAAGTAAGTAGTACCCTTGATTTCAAAAGCTTTTATTTGGTAAAATATTTACATTTTTTATTATTCCGTCTGTACGATTTTCTATTGTGTTAATATATATATATATATATATATATATATATATATATATATATATAATATTAACTATGAACATAATTTTATTTTAAATATTTTTTTAGATCATCTTCCTTTTATATATAATATAAGTAGATATAAGTATAAATAATTAATGTTATTAAAAAATATTGAACGAGAATATCACCTAATAGTGATGTATTTAATCTGTCTCATAATAAATATTATTTAAAGTTTTTGTACATATTAAAAAATATAATAATTAAAAGAAAAAAATCATGTTATTAAACTATTATATAGATTTTTTATTATTATCAATAAAAAATATGATAATGTTATAAAAATTGTGTATATAGTAATTATTAAAAGATAATGTAAAAAAATAATTAAAATTATTTTAAAAATAGTAATTAATATTCATTTTAAGATAATTTTTTATATTAAAGTAATATTAATTTGTGAAACGGTAAGAGTAGTACAATCGTTGAAAATGTGGACACGATTCCCATTTTCTGTACCTACCAACATAGATATGTGCCTTAATTACCCAGCTTATATTTAACAACATTGTTTAGACGTGGAAGATTATTAATAATGAATGAAGTTTCGTACACAAGAAGAAGTAAGAAAGCTAAGGCGTGATGGTTTAAGAAACAATGAAGGAAGGTATATACCAATTCCAATTATCTAGTTAAAAATTAAAATAAAATACAAAATTTTAAACATTATATTTTTTTATATTTTATTTTAAAATAATTAAGTGCAATTAATTGTTAAATAAAAATAATTATTTTGACATTTATTTAAAAAATTAATTAAATATAATTAATTTTTGATTTTGACATTCAATTATCAATATTAAATATTTTTTTACTAGAATAAAAATATATTAAAAATATTAACATTAAATAAGTAAAAAATAATTACTACTCTAAAATAAAATACACAAAAATTTAAATTAAAAAGTTGATATATGTAATTTTATTTGTTAATTAAATACATAAACCATTTTTTAGCTGGTTTATATTTCTTTCAATTTCAAAAAGAAGATTTGAAATATTTTATTTATTTATAATAGTGATGAATAGTAAATAAAAGGTTTGATTGTCATTTCACAATAGGTGGGGAGGAAGGATTAGTTAAAAAGGTAAAAGAGAAAAGACGAGAAATAAAAAAGAGAAATCCAGTAGAATAATAAGAAATTATTTATGAATGAATTTGTACAAAAAAATAAAATGAAAATAAGATATACATATACATATGTGAATATAATAAAAACATATAGTATATCTATATATCATTGGAGAAATAAAGAGAAGGTTTGGGATTTTCAGCGTGGGTGGTTTTTGTAACTGAACAAAAACGAAGGTGAAGAGCAACAAGAAGAAGACGAAGAAGAATGAATCGGCGGTGTTGAACTCACTCACGATCGCACCTCAAACTTCGGTTCCGATCATTTATCTCTTTCTTCGGTAATAAGTCGGTGGATTTTCACTTTCTCTTTATCTTTTATTGGATCTGCAAATTCTGATACCGATTCTTTTGTCTTATCAGTTTTCACTTATTCTCGATAATATTAGATGAGCTTTTGTTTGTTTCATTGGAAAATGCATAGTTAATTTTTTATTTTTTTATTTGTAAATTTTTAGTTTAGCTTTACTTTTTAGATGATGATTATTTTGATTTCTGATAAGCCTTTGTTATATGCATCATGAAATCTCTATGGAAATTAAATTGGTTGAAAGAAACATTGTGCTTAAAAGCAACATAACTTGGATGATTAGTTAATTACTGCATTTATTTATTTATTTATGTATTTAGTTATTGTGCTTATTTGTTGTTTAAGTTTGATGAATCTGTTCGATGTTTTAGCTTTATTATTCAGGGATTAATTTAGTTGTACTTGTTGTTGTTGTTATTGTTCTGATTGTTTGATTATTTACTGTGCAGACGTTTTGTTACTTTTCGGGTTTTTTCAGTGACCTTTTCTTGGTTATATGCTTGATTGTGTTGTTTTTCTGACTGTTGCTGAGATTAATTATATATGGGCTGAGTTGAACTTTTCATGGGAGGTGTGGACGATGAAGAACCAGCTTTGAAACGTATGAAGGTTTCCTCTAAAGGATTAGTTAACTTGTCTAACGGATCGTCTTCTGTAGAGCCTGTTGGAGGTTACTTCGCTGACTCCATGGCTCGACCACTACCGTCCGAAGGGGACGAACAAGTTGTCGGTTCCAAAGGGGTTATAAAGAGAGAGGAATTTGTTAGGATAATTGCAAAGGCTTTGTATTCTCTTGGTTATAGAAAGAGTGGAGCGCGTCTAGAGGAGGAGTCTGGAATACCTTTACACTCACCTGGGGTGAATCTGTTTATGCAACAAGTGCTCGATGGAAATTGGGATGAAAGTGTAGCTACATTGCATAAAATTGGTCTGACGGATGAAAACATTGTCAGATCAGCCTCGTGTTTAATATTGGAACAGAAATTCTTTGAACTTCTAAACGGGGAAAAGGTTATGGAAGCATTGAAGACCTTGAGGGAGGAGATTGCTCCACTTTGCAGTTATAGTAGTAGAATTCGGGAACTTTCTTCCTGCTTAGTGTCTCCATCTCCTAAGCAAGATATTGTAAAGGTTAGATCTCGGTCAAAGCTTCTCGAGGAATTGCAGAAACTGCTTCCTCCAACAGTGATGATACCTGAAAAGAGGTTGGAACATCTGGTTGAACAAGCCCTTACCTTGCAACGAGAGGCTTGCCCATTTCACAACTCATTGGAAAAGATGTCATTATATTCAGATCATCATTGTGGAAAAGATCTGATACCTTCTAGAACAGTACAGGTTAGATAATGATGTCTAATAGATGCTGTTGAATAATATCTTTTTATGTGACCTCTGTTCTTCTTAATAGATGTTAAGAAATTGATATATTTATTGTTGGCTGACTTGTTGTATTGTTTGGCGAGACCATTGTATGCTTTTGCATCATTGTTATCATGTTTGTTCTTTCTTTATTTTGAAGTTAACGTTGTGATTTTGTCATGTACTAGATTTTGTGGATACTTAACTGCGGCATCTTGCAAATGGATGTGATTATTATTTTGACCTGGGATTTTTATTTTTTGGTTCATGTCTTCGTATAGAAGGAATGTTAATGATGAATAAGATTTGACCAATCCAATTAACTATGTGTTGGTGATTTCCAATTGTGATAGATTTTGGAAAAGACTTGGGAAATACATGCTAGTTGGTCATGTGAGTTGACTAAATTATTAGTGATATAACTAGACAAAATCTTCTCTTGGATGAAATGATAGTCTATGTGCATGTACTTGGTATCGGGCGAAAGATTAGGTTGAACTACTCACTCGGAAAAGTTGCATCTATTTTGCTTTTCCAAATCTCAATTCTTGCAGTAACTTTTCAGTCACAATAAGGTCACATTTTTCTAATTCAATGGTTTGATATTTTCTTTTGCGCTTGATCCAACAATACCATCTTCTTACCATTTGAGAGTGTTGAGTTTCTTCCAATAAGAACTCAATAACTTCAAGTAGAAATTCTAGAGAATGCCTTTTGAAGTATAGTTTTGTCTTTATGTTCAACCTTTTTTGCTATTTATTTTAATACAACGACCTTCGTGCCATTTATTTCTATATAGCTTGAGTGGTATCTATATTCTGATACTATTTTCTTTTCCTTCTAATATTGTAACAGATATTAGAAACACATGATGATGAAGTCTGGTTTGTACAATTTTCACATAATGGGCAATATTTAGCTTCAGCATCAAATGATCAAACTGCTATCATCTGGGAGGTAATATCTGATTTTGATCTGAGAATTTCTATTTGTTTTCTCTGTTCTCTTTTTTTTTCTTTTTTTTTTTTTTTTTTTTTTTTTTTTTTTTTTTTTTTTTTTTCTGTTTACTCATCAAATGATTTTTGAGTTCCAATTCCAAATCCTAGTTGCCATTTTTTTCCTTCAAATCACAGCCACATGTCCTCACTCATCAATGCACAAAAATTGCACACTTGCGCGTACACATGCATGTAGAGTATGGCTTAATCCTACAACATTGGGTTTTGAATTTTAATTTTTTGTCTTCTTTTAAAAGGTTGGTGTTACTGGGCTGTCTGTAAAGCATAGATTATCTGGTCATCAGAAACCCATTTCTTCTGTTTCATGGAGTCCTAATGACGAAGAGCTCCTCACATGTGGAGTGGAGGAATCTATTAGGCGTTGGGATGTCTCTACTGGTAAGTGTCTCCAAATTTATGAAAAAGCTGGTGCTGGCCTAGTCTCCTGTACATGGTTTCCAAGTGGGAAACATATACTGTCTGGCTTAAGTGATAAGAGCATTTGCATGTGGGAATTAGATGGGAAAGAAGTGGAGTCTTGGAAAGGACAAAAATCCCTCAAGATTTCTGATTTGGATATAACAGATGACGGGGAAGAGATTCTAAGTATTTGTAAAACCAATACAGTACTGTTGTTCAATAGGGAAACAAAGGATGAGAGATATATTGAAGAACATCAGACAATAACCTCTTTTTCTTTATCAAAGGATAATAAATTCTTGTTGGTTAATCTTTTGAACCAAGAAATACATCTATGGAATATTGAAGGTGATCCTAAGCTCGTTGGCAAGTACAAAGGTCATAGGCGTGCTAGGTTTGTTATAAGGTCTTGCTTTGGCGGACTTAAGCAAGCTTTCATTGCTAGTGGAAGTGAGGATTCACAGGTATGGATCTTTATTCATCGATAAGAACGAACAAAATCATTTGAAGGATAATATTTTATAATTTGCTAAATAATTTTCTTTCACTGCTCGTACGTTTATGTCTTATATCATAAAAAACAAAGGTTTTCAAATTGGATAATTTGATCATGGGAGATTTGATGCAGGCTACAAAGGGTCATTAATTTATTTGTCATATAAGACCTTCAAATGGTGCTTTGTGATTTGATCGATACACTGGATGTCAAGATGTTAGTAGAATAAATTCAACTAATGTGTTAGGTCTTGCAGGCTTCTGTAATATTTATTCTAGTTTATATGGATTAAACTAGGAGCATCTTGGTAATTTCACAATTCTGCTTGATATGATCTATAGTCGAATGAATTAATGTTCCCTTTTTATTCTTTTAATGGCCTTTAGTAGAAACTTAGCAGTCATGAGTCTTCTTTCATTTGGATGTAAAACAATTCCATACAGCAATTTACTCCATAGCTTAATTGTGGACCATTATTAAACTTGAGTTCGATCACGTTCCATCTTTTTAGGTTTACATATGGCACAGAAGCTCAGGAGAGCCAATAGAGGCATTGCCTGGTCATTCAGGAGCTGTTAATTGTGTGAGCTGGAATCCAGCTAATCCTCACATGTTAGCCTCTGCCAGCGACGACCGGACAATTCGGATATGGGGTCTTAATAGTCTGAATAGGAAGTACCAAAATGCGCACAGCAATGGCGTCCATTACTGCAATGGAGGAACTTAGATGGCAAACTCATTTTCAATTGATTTATCTTTTTGTTATCATTGCAATTGTGTAAATACCATTACTATCATCAAAAGTAGACATTTATATCAAAACATGCATGTGACATTTCACAAATCTCATAATAAATTGTTGTTTCATTCATAAGTTTTATCTTTTTGTTGGGTGCGGGGGGGACATGAGTTCAATTTTTTTAAATAACCAAAGTTTGTTGTTAGTATGTTAGTGAATGAACATCAAACCCAGTATTTTATAACTCCCAATCTCTAAGTCCCTAGCCGAATACCATCAAGTCACCCTAATAGAGACATCAATTTAACGAATCATGTATATACTGGAGTGTAGGGTGGTATTTTAGCTCTCAACCAAGAACTTGCTTACAGTTCAAAGTGGCTTTTCTTCGTCAAATTCGGGGCAGGTTCGGATGGGGTGCGGGTGTGTTGTAATGCCTACAACCAAGTGGATTAGGCAGGTTCGGATGGGGTGCAGGTGTGTTGTAATGCCTACAACCAAGTGGATTAGGCTCATGGAACTAATTTTGTGTAGTTTTACTTTGTTTGCCAAGTATCTTTTCGATCCTAGCATGCATGTGATCAATTTCTTTTTGTCGTAGAGATCACAGATTCCTGTGCCCATTTCACATGCTTCATTAGTCCTACTGTTTACTGTGTATTTAACAAGCATCTATAATATTCGGTGCATAACTCAAAAAAGTTGTTTTTTACGGCTAAAATATTTATTATCATGCTTAATATCTTATTGGTATACACTATACTTCCTTTCTATTGACACTATTTTCAAGTATGTATTCATCCTCTTCCACTTTCTCTAGAACCAATACTATGAGGTTTTCATTTCTTCGAAGCGTGTGAAAAACACTTATTGCAAAAAAGTTAACCAAAACACAAACTACTGTGTCATTTGAAATACTAAAAACAAATGCTAAATTATAATGTTTGCATATAGAAGATTACATGCAAAATTTTCAAACATTGGCTGAAATCTTTGAAACGAAAGAGTTCTAAATTTTACATGAACTATCTTCATGCTTTTAATGTTCTGGTTTTGAATGAAATAAGGCGCAGTGCCATGTAAGAAGATGTATTTTGTTTGTACAAGAGTGACTACTGTTTTATGAAATTAGCAACTTGCCTACACTTTTCTGAAGTACAAAAGACTTGGGTGGTTTTTTGCTACCCTTTACTCTATTATGATGGATAAGTAGTAACATAATAACGAACGGAAGATATAATTAGAAATACAATTATTAGAGAGAAAAAAAGGTAGCCCCAATTGTAAATATTATGATTTTAGCTTGTAGTTAGAAGCGGATAATATTTTTTTAAACGCAATGGTGCAGATAATCTATTTTCTGTCTAAAGAAGCAAATAGTAGAGATATTGGAAGATTTTTTCTTACTAAAATAATATTCATTCATTTTGTTATCGATAAAAAACAATATAATTCATAACAATACAATTCAAAGTCGCTAAATATAAAAATGATAAATTTATGAACAAACTTACAATATTCTAATTAATAGGATATAATAATAAAATACCTACAAATGTGACAAAATTTACAAATATGACAATCAAAGTGTTAAGAATTCTCATTCCCATGTTTTTAGAGCACGTTGAAGACGTCAAAATTATTAATTAAATCTGATATGATTGAAATTGATCTATCAATCTTATACAAATAAAAATTGCAACGAGCTGTGAGACTAAAATAATTTAAGAAAATAAGACGAAAAATAAAATAATGAGTGTTAAGACGATGAAATCACAAAACTAAACTAAATAGGTGTGAAGATAACTTATCTTGATAATAAAAATAACAAAAAAAGTATGAGTAATTTTATATAAAAGATATCATAAATCACACTTTTTAAAAGAAGAAAGATAGAT
>JBBPBQ010000004.1:48515646-48526703 GCA_037974755.1 Cicer yamashitae
TAAGTTTTCTAGTATAAAAAAAAAAAAAAACCTAAAGAGATAAGTAGATAAAGAAAAACTTTAGGGCAAACCATTAATTGTGATTTAGGGATAAAGGATTTTATCTTTGGATTAAGTGCATGATAATACTTTATGGGGTCAAATAATTTATGTAACCAACCCTACCTAATATAAGAAAAAAATTTGATCGCTGTTGTATTGTAAAATGTATTATACTATTTTATTTATATTTTATAGATTGTACAAAAGTTATAAGTTTTAAATAAAATTTTCTCAAATTATTGTTAATAAATATTTTTTGGGTGCTAATGAGGAGATAAATCATTATTATTGATAATTAATACTTTCATGAACTAAATTTAATATTTAATACTTAATATATAAAAGTAGTTTAATATTCAATAATTAATATACTGAACATTGTTTTTTTTTACTGGATTTATATACATAAAAATATATATTTTATCAATCACTAATAATATATATATTTTTTTGTCTAAATTTCTTTTATTTATAAAAACAAACGAAGTACTAGTACCATGAAAGTAAACAAAATATTTTGAGTCTTGACATAATTGAATGGTGAAAAGGACATGATCTAGTGTATGTATGTATTTGCGTGTTGCAGACCAAAATGTATAGTATAAATATGAGATTAGTTATAGATAAAAAAAATAAAATTAATTTTTAAGGTTAAATATATTTTTAATTTTTATAAATTTATGATATTTTAAATTTAATTTTAAATTTTTTTAATTAATTTTTAGTTTCTATTTTAATTTAAAGACATTAAAAATATCAATTTTTTTAAAAAAAGGTTCCAAATAAAAAGTAAAATTGAATATATTTTTTTAGATCAAAACGTCAAAAATATTTTTATAAAGATTAAAAAATTTATTTAATTTTAAATAATTACAATGTCAATCTAATCACACCACATTCTGATTTTTTTTTAATTTATACAAATTAAAACCTATAATATAAATATGAAAAATTTATGCGCCGATTTTGTTGGGGAAAAATTGGAATTGGAATATAAACAAACACAAAGTGCGCAACACACAAACACAACCTCAGCAGCAGCAGCAATAGCAAAGCAGCAGCTTCAACAAACTTTCTCTCTGTTTTATTTTTTTGATTCATTGATTCACAACAACACAACAACACACAATACCAATGGCAAAGAAAAGGGGAAACAAGGGAGGTAAGCTATCCTATAAAAATCCCAAAATCGATGAACCTACCAGGATTCATATTGCCAAGACTATGGAACGGTTTAAAGCTTCCAACGATGAAGGTTTTTCATTTTCCCTACTTTTTTATCCTTTTATGTTCAATAATATTACTTGTGCTGCTTTCATTTTCCATCAAAATTCGTTTTTGAATTGAATACTTGCAATTTTGGGTATTTGTTTTTATAGTGAAAGTTTGATTTTTTTTAGTGACCCAAATGAAATGTTTTATTGGAACATTGATTGTTGAATGGTTATATTCATTTATTAAATCTGGGTGGTTTTATTTATTTGAACTGCAGTTTATAAGTTTGAAGATGATTTCTCCAATGAACAGCGTCATTATGTACATATGTTGGCCCAACAAATGGGGTTTAAATCCAAAAGTTCTGGGTGAGTGAGTTCTAAGAACACCACAATTGTTCAAAGAACAGTGTTTGGTTCAATTTTTAGATGCCATGTTGTCGGTATTGAACTTATTTTTTGTATAGGAAAGGGGCAGAAAGGAAAGTGACGGTTACAAAAACCAATGAGAAGTCTATGAGTGAAAAGGAGTTTGATGGACTTCCTCATTTCACATTTTCTGAAGAGTCGAAACGGGCATTAGGCGATTTATTTGCTCATTTTCCACCTGGTGATGGAAACTTGAAGGACATGATTGGAGAAAATAGTGGCAGGATTGATTGCGCAAGACATAGGATTGATGATATTTTTAGCGCGCCTTCTATGACCAAGGATGAAATTACTCGGAAATTGGAAGCTGTAAATTCTAGAAGGGAGACTGTACCAAACTTGAAGGAGGTTCATTTTTTCCCCTTTTCCAATATGAATTTGGTTGGATGGATGCTGCATTGTTGTCACTAATTTTTCTGTAGTATTTGTAGTATAGCACTTGCAAAAGAATAGTTTCATATTTTCATTATTGAATCATTTTACTTGATTTCTATTCGTGCAGATCACAGAGTTGAGATCTAAGCTACCGATTGCATCTTACAAGGATGTAATTACATCAAGAGTTGAATCTCACCAGGTTAATTTTATATTTTGCTTTGCAAATTTGCATTTGAACATATATCTACATTGTAGCTTGGTTACTAATGGTACGTTAATCAAGTTTATCTGATATCACATTGACATGTTAAATATGTCAAACATAGTTTAGAAGGATATTTGTTCTTAATCCAATTTCGACATTTGAAGATTGGATTTTTGCATATGTTTTGATCTTTATTTTCCTTGCAGGTAGTTCTCATTTCTGGTGAGACTGGTTGTGGCAAGACTACACAGGTTACAAATTCTTCACTTTGTCTTTATCATTATGGTGTAACTTCATTTAATATAATGTCTGTAACTGTTTCAAAATAATCAATTCTTCAGTATTAGTTGATGGTTTTATGATTATGCATGCTTCTTTTTTTTTTGATATAGTGATTATGCATGCTTCTGATATGAATTTTCGCCCCTTTATAATTTTTTATTAATGTGCTCCCACTCTTCATTTTTCATCCTCAATCAATTGGCCAAGTTTTGTGTAATTTAGAAGATCTTTTTATAGTTTTTGTATGCCATGTGAAATATCCTGTTTGACTTAATAATTAATATTAAACATGAATCAGGTCCCACAATATATTTTGGATTATATGTGGGGTAAGGGTGAGGTATGCAAGGTAATTTGCACTCAGCCTCGGCGTATCTCTGCAATATCAGGTGTGAAACTCTTTCAAACTTTAATTTCCACAATGTTCCCATTTCAGTCTAAATTGAAATTTGTCATATTCACCCTTTCTATGTCTAGTGTCCGAGAGAATTTCCAAAGAGAGAGGAGAAAATGCTGGAGAAGATGTTGGATACAAGGTAATTTTATTGTGTATCTTTTGTAGCAATGGTGTTTTGATCCTTAGTTCATATTACTTTTTTGTTGGAAAATATTTGTTGAACATAGAGCATTGTTATCATCATCAAACAAATCGTTTGCAATGACATGATAAATATACGTTCACAATGCACTTAGCATTTTTTTTTTTCATTCAAACTGAGGAAGAGATCTATAATTTGTCATTAGTTACTAGTAAGTACTCCCTTCGTCCCATAATAATCAACCTGGTTGATCATTTTACACATACTAAGAAAAATATATAAATGAAAGAGAGAATAATACTTTTACTAAATTACCCTTATTAAGTATTGGTGTATTTACTATTACCATAAATATTTAATATTTTCTACTTTGTATTTATTAGAGGGAACAATTTGAAAAATATAATCATATTATGTTAGAGTGCCTTAAGTTGTCTCACAGGATTAACTTCTTATTTTAGAGTATCTTTTGAGATTAGTTTCCATACGACTTAGTTATAGTGCTTAGTCTTTTTCTTGTATCATCAAATGATCTATCATATCAAACCTTATTCAAAGTCTTTATTCTTTCTTTTCCCTTCAATCTAAATTTTAACAAAAAATCCAGATACGCTTAGAAAGCAAAGGTGGAAAGCAATCATCTATTGTGCTATGTACTACTGGAGTTCTATTAAGGGTGTTAGTTTCTAGAGGTTCTCGTAGTCATCGGTCAAAGATGAAGCATGGGAAGGATGGCATTTCTGACATCACTCATATCATTATGGTACTTCTTTTAAATTATTTTTTTTTTATCTTCTGCTAAAGCATAAACATATTGTATTAATCTTGGATAACTACTTTAAGTTCATGTTTCTTCTATAAATTTTCATCCATTCCATCTTTAAGAATCTTGGCATATGTGAATCATAAAAGGGGGATCCTTGCAAAATGTGTATTTCAAAATGCAGCGACAATGACATTCATTTCTTGTTCAGGATGAAATTCATGAAAGGGACCGATATTCAGACTTCATGTTGGCAATACTCAGGTATAAATAAATTTGAAAGGAACATATTTTAGCCTTTACTTTCTCGTGTGTATAAATGCCGATGCATAAGCAAGCATAAAATGGGATGTAGGTTAAACTTGTCCGAGATGATTTGAATCTAATAGCATACCAGTTCTGATTTTTGATAACTTATATGCAGAGACATGCTCCCTTCACATCCTCGTCTACGTCTGGTCAGTTCAAACTATTACATTTATATTTTTCTTTCTCTTATTTCTAATATTTATCTGTTTTCTGGTGTTCTAATGTGACAGATATTAATGAGTGCTACCATTGATACTGCACGGTTTTCTCAATATTTTGGGGGCTGCCCGATTATCGAAGTTCCAGGGTTCACTCATCCGGTACTTATATAGAGTATATCGAGAATTGACTAATTCTTTTTGTTGTCGCATGTACTACAATGCCTACTTGTTATTTCTTCAGGTCAAAACTTACTATTTGGAGGATGTGCTTTCTGTTGTAAAATCAACCAATGCCGACAATGGTCTTAGTATTCCAACGAACAATCATAACCTAAGTGAAGAACAGAAGCTTTCTTTTGATGAAGCTATTAATATGGCTTGGTCTAATGACGAGTGGGATCTGCTGTTAGAGTTGGTTTCTTCTGAAGGAACCCCGAAATTCTTGAATTACCAGCATTCTTTAACTGGTCTTACACCGCTAATGGTGTTTGCTGGAAGAGGTAGAGTTGGTGAAATGTGCATGCTCTTATCTTTAGGGGCAGATTGCAATTTAAGGGCCAAAGACGGAACAAATGCGCTGCAGATTTCAGAAAGGGAAAACCAACCAGAAGCTGCTGAAATAATAAAAAAGCACTTGGACGGTAGTTTCGACTCCGAAGAAGAGCAGAAGTTACTTAATAAATATCTCGAAAAAGCCAACTCCGAACATGTTGATGTTGGTTTGATAGTGACGCTGATAAGACAAATATGTATTGATTCAAAAGATTCAAAAGATGGAGGCATCCTTGTTTTTCTTCCAGGATGGGATGATATAAACCGAGCACGAGAAAAATTGCTTGCGTCCTCTTTTTTCCAGAGTTCGTCAAAATTTATGGTCATGTCTCTGCATTCGATGGTTCCATCCATGGAGCAAAAGAAGGTTTTTAAGCGCCCGCCTCGTGGATGCCGCAAAATTGTTCTCTCAACCAATATTGCTGAAACAGCAGTTACCATTGATGATATAGTTTACGTCATAGACACTGGACGGATGAAGGAAAAAAGTTACGATCCTTATAATAATGTGTCAACTCTTCAGTCATCTTGGATTTCAAAAGCGAGTGCTAAGCAACGAGAGGGACGTGCTGGCCGCTGTCAACCTGGAATTTGCTATCATTTGTATTCAAAGCTTCGAGCAGCTTCGTTGCCAGATTTTCAGATTCCAGAACTTAGGAGAATGCCTATTGAAGAGCTATGTCTGCAGGTATTCATAGTCACTTTTTTTTTTTGGTTCTTAAAGAGTCGAGCGGCGAAACTCACACATTAATTGTGGAGAAGTGGGGGATCCTGGGTTCAAACCCATGTCCTAGGACATCAAATGTCCCTGGCTCCCTGCTGCTACCATATGAGCTGTACTTACGGGACATTTCATTGTCTTTAATTGGTATTTCAAAATCATGGTGCTTATTAAGATACACCCACTTAATGCAATTTCTTAATTTTTCCAATATAGATCAACGGGGTGTTGATATTTTTATTTTTATTGGGTCCAAGCTTAGTGTTAATGAGTTGATTTTATATAAAAAAGACTATAATTTTCCTGGCATTAATTTTTTTTTCTACTATTTCTCTTTTGACAGGTAAAGATGCTGGATCCAAACTGCAAAATAGACACATTTCTTGCCAAGACATTAGATCCACCAGTTTTCGAGTCCATGCGTAATGCTATTGTAGTCCTTCAAGATATTGGGGCATTGTCAGCCGATGAAACGCTCACTGATCTTGGAGAGAAGCTTGGTTCTCTCCCTGTTCACCCATTGATCAGCAGGATGCTGTTTTTCGCTATCTTAATGAACTGCCTCGATCCGGCTTTAACTATTGCATGCGCATCCGATCATAGAGATCCATTTACGCTTCCAATGTTACCTGAAGACAAGAAGAAAGCCATGGAAGCCAGATTCGAGCTTGCTTCTTTATATGGGGGATGTGGTGATCAGTTAGCTGTACTGGCTGCATTTGAATGCTGGAATAATGCAAAAAAAATGGGTCTAGAAACACGGTTTTGTTCGCAATATTATGTGTCTCCAAGCACCATGAAGATGTTATCTGGTATGCGTAGTCAGCTCCAAATGGAACTTACCCGAATTGGGTTTATTCCTTCAGATGCTTCGAGTTACAGTGTAAATGCACATGACCCTGGCGTGCTGCATGCGGTTTTGGTATCGGGTTTTTATCCAATGGTTGGGAGATTAGGTTTACTTGAAGGTCCCAGAAATAGAAAAAATGCTATGATTGAAACTGCAAGTGGTGATAAAGTTCGCCTGCACAACCGTTCCTCAAATTATAAGTTGTCTTTCAACTTAAAATTAAAGCGCGCTTTAGTTGTGTTCGATGAGGTTACTCGCAGTGATGGGGGTACGAACATAAGGAATTGCAGTCTTGTTGGACCACTTCCACTCTTGCTGCTTTCGACTGAGATTGCTGTTGCTCCAAAAGAAGAGATTTATCATCTGTTGGAGAAGGAGGAGGAGGTGGAGGAGGAGGACGGCGGAGATGAAGGGAGTGGAGATGAAGCCGGAGGCATTGATGCAATGGAGTTGGATTCTAAGTCCAATGAAAATTGTGAGGATAAGTTCATGTCTTCCCCTGATAATATGGTTAGAATAATCATGGACCGTTGGCTTTGTTTCGGTTCAACAGCAATGGATGTTTCTCTGTTATACTGCTTGAGAGAGCGATTATCAGCAGCAATTTTATACCGAGTAACAAACCTATTTTTACTTTTGATTTCTTCGCAGTTTTAACTTTTGCCATTCGTTTTCTTATAATATATATTGACACATCGATTCACATTTTCAGGTAACGCATCCGAGGGATCCTCTTCCTCCCATCCTAGGGGCTTCTGTGCATGCTATAGCTTGCATTCTATCTCGTGATGGGTGTTCTGGCATGGCAGTGGAGATCAGCAGCATGGACAAACTGATCACTATGGTAAATAAGGCAAATCTAGGGAAGCCACCAACAGCGACAAACCAGGTTGCTAATACACCAAATGGATCATCTGCAGAGCTTATAGATCATGGTGGATGCCAGAACTCTGAACCTTCAAAAGCCAGTACATCTATGTCGGAGAACATTGGAAATCCAAGCAAGATCATTTCCCAACCGCTCCCGCAAAATCCAAGCGAGATCAGTTCCCAACCGCTCCCACAAAATCCAAGCGAGATCAGTTCCCAACCGCTCCCGCATTTAACTTGATAAATGGTTTAATTCAACAAAAGTTAATTATCGTTTTTGAATTTTTATTGTATGTTCAGTGGTGACAGAGAACTTTTACTAGAACTAGAATATATTTAACATACGTTGCATTCAGCTTGATATAAATGCAGATCCTGACAGTGAAAAATTAAACGATGTTTAGCATATTATACACAATAGAAATCTTAAAATTTCAGTCAATTCACGTTTCCATCTATTGATGCTTGCTTGGATGATTAATCATGTTGATGTGTACACCAATGTGTGTGGATGCTTGAATCTGCTCAAGGTTTTAAAAAACTAACCATCAAGCCAACAACATTGGAGCTGAATTGGCACTGATCAAATCTTCGACTGATAAAAAAGATATAAGACTGATAAAAAAGATATAAGAACCTTCGTTGGCGTCTGCGATAGAGCCCCGCAACCTTCGGATGCTTGACCTGTAACTTATTATGAACTAATGTAATGGATTATGACAAATTGACAATATTGATGAATCTTTTTAGTTAGGTAACGTTGGTTCACTAGTTCCTTAGATTGTAAAGCATAACAATACAAAGAAATCTTTGTACATACTAAGCCATCCTCAACACTTGTAAAAGAAATCTAGTGGAATATATTTATAAAAAAAAAAAAAAAAAGAAATCTAGTGGAATGTGAACTTTTACAATGAAAACTATACTACAGAATAATTAATGAACCAAATATTATAAAATCTATAAGAGAAATGAGTACTTTTATCACTTTGCGTAGTAGGTTTAGATCCTGTCCCTGAATCTGAACAAACTATAACATATCATGCATTGACAATTTTGCCCAGATATCTAGGTTGAGTAATAAACATCAGCTTTTGTATGTCATTGAAGGAGCAACTTTTCTGGAAAAACTGTTCTGCTGATCAGCCTTATACTTGAATCAAAATTTTATACACTCTCCACAGAGGAACTCGAGAAATATGTCAATTTTTCGACTGGCAGTGTTAAAGTCTCCATAAAACAAAAGCAAACAAGAAAATGATAGTCAAAATCATCCCCGCATATTTGATCCATTGGTCAACACGGTTACGTCTCTCAATTAGCCTCAAAACACGGTTTGATATCCCCACTGTATTGAGAACATCCAATGCTTTCCTCTGAGCACTCTGTACAAAGATATAAATACAATATGATAGATATGTCAGCAACAAAACCAAAAATAACATCAGGACATTACTGATTATCACTAATGTTAATATTCATACGAAAAGTATGTTTAGAATGGAGAGAAACATTAAAAAAAAAAAAAAAAACCCTCCAACTTATTATTCAATTTAAAAACAGAAACTGCAATTGAAAAGGTCAAAATCAACAAAGCTGATGACGATTGAAGAACATAACATATAAGAATCGGGGGGGCAAGGGCTGTAAAGACGACGTCATGCATGTTACATGAGGAATATAATGATTTGAGATTTTATGATTACCCATTTATTTAGATGAAAAATTAAAAATACTGCAGAAAAACATTCTTTATTTGAAAGAGAAAAAAAAAGAATCAGAAGAGTTAGAGACTGTTTGAAACTGCAGTAGACCACCCCTGAAAGTGCAATCATTTTGAAGCTTGCATTGGACGTGATAAATGGAGAATTGTACTGTGCAGTTCCAAGCACGCTCTTACATGTTTAGATTGTCATTACTTCAGAAGTCAGAGCAGACCAAAGTAAACATCAATTCATAGCTACTTTAGCAATTACAGTATAAAACTATAAGTTTTCTGGAAAGGGTTACTTCAGTTCACCCCTACCCCTAGAAAATAACAAACATGAAATATAATCCACCGTTCGCAATAGAAAAGAGATGACACAATATTAATAGGCAAACCTAAACAACCGCATAAGGGTGATTATTGTCCTACTCATCAAGCTATTAACCATATACTTGTTTGTTGATAAGTGAATGCATGGGAAAATACCTTCAAGCGTTCCCTTTGTCCATGAATAGATGAAAGTATTGTCTCCCCAAGTGCATTAGCATTTTCCAATTCACGCGCAGAACTGCGAATGGACTGCATCGCCTGCGCCTCCTCATCATAAATCCTCAAAACATGACTAGAATCTCCATTCTGTTACACCATAATTAACAAAATTCATGAATCATACTGTAGCAAAGTGTACATGTATATATATAAAAAAACAGAACAGTGAGTCACTCAACAACAATCTATCACATACAGCTCTTCCTAGAAGCTCTGCTCTCTCCTTAGCTTCCGTCATTCGATTCTGATTCCTTGAGTTATATTTATCCAAACTCTCTCTTAACGATTCAGCCTCTTCAGCTATTTGTTCCACTTTCCTACACCAAATTCACCACAATTCACAACAAAACCTCACGAAGATCCTAACAACTACAACACACGAATAAATCATATAAAAACAGTAACTAACAGCAACATACAGATTCTCAATTTCGCTACCAAACATTTAAATTGCAGATTATACAGGGCTGCTATTTCAAAATGATTTTAATTTATCAAAACTTAAGAACCTAAAATTCTTCTAAAACCTAAAGTGAATTGAAACAACGGAATCATAATTATCAAAAGTAAAATCTAACTGAAACTGATAATTCAGTTAAAATTCCGTTAAGATTGTTGATCGATTAAGATAATGAGATAGAGCGATGAAAAATGCGAAGGATGAGTGAACCTATTCCAGAGGTCGCGTTGAGATTTAGCGGCGATAGAGCGTGAGAGACGATTCATCTCGACGCAGAGTGATTGGATCTGAGTGATGTCTTTGCTTACGACGAATGAGAGATCGGAGGAGGAAGAGGATGAGTTGGAGTATTCTAGTCGTTCTAGGCGTTCGAGTCCGTCCCGTGTTCTGATCAAGAGCTTCCTCGCGGTTTGGTGAATCTCCGATAGTGTTCCTCCGCCTCCTTCCATGGCGGTTATCGGAGCTCCGAATAGAGTTCAATTTCTGGAAACAATTTTATTAAATATAAAACATTATCTAAATTTCATTTTTTGGGTATATAACATGTTATAACACAATTATATCATTTTATAAGGCAGGTATAAATATTTGTGATGGGTAAAAAAAAAAATAATGTTTGAAGCAAAAAATAAATTATTGATGCATGAATTCATAATAACTGATTTCATAAATTATGTTTTCAACCTTGAATAAAATTAACTAATTAAAATTGTTATTGTACTATTAAATTAATTAATTGACCAATAGTTATTATATTTTTATATTATCAAATTAATGATTCATATATTGGATATGAAAATTATTTTGTTTAACCTAATAATATCGATATTTTTAAATTAGAGTTCAATGACGATATTTTAGTTTTTTATATTGTCCCTTTTTGTCCACAAAAATATAGATATATACATATTTAATTAAAAGAATTCACATTTCTTTGGAATAAAAATATAAAAATTTATTGTACCAAAGAATATAAAATTTTGTTTTTATTGAGGAAAAATTAAATAATGGAATATATATATATA